>WKFP01014154.1:582702-618066 GCA_011057875.1 Pterocles orientalis
TGCCTAGAGACAGCATCAAAAGTAAGTTGTTCCATCACCTTTCCAGGGATGGAGGTGAGGCTGACTGGTCTATAGTTACCCGGGTCCTCCTTCTTGCCCTTTTTGAAGACTGGTGTGACATTTGCTTTTCTCCAGTCCTCAGGCACCTCCCCCGTTTCCCACGACTTGCCAAAGATGATGGAGAGTGGTCTAGCAATGACTTCTGCCATCTCCCTCAGCATCTGCAGCTGCATCCCATCAGGACCCATGGATTTATGGGTGTCCAGATTACTTAACCGCTCCTTAACCCAGTCTTCATCTACCAGAGCAGACTCCTCCTTTGTCCTGACTTCCTCTGGGGCTTCAGGAATACGGGACTCTTCAGGAAAGCCTCCAGCAGTATAGACAGAGACAAAGAAGGCATTCAGTAACTCTGCCTTCTCTGTATCTTCTGTCACCAGAGCACCCACCTCATTCATCAGTGGGCCTACCCTCTAAACAGAAATTAATTCCAAGAGGGATCAACTCTTTGAGCAAAATTCAGGTAGGTGGACATTTCACAGCCTTCTTATGGAATCTATTTAGCCTTAGACAGCAATTAGCTGAGTATTGGAAATTTTGTCCTAACAGGAGGTCTAAATCTGCATGTCTGTGATTTGGCTGTGATTTAAGCCCCACTGCTGGATGTTCTGTCCTGGCTGAAAGGGGAGGATGTTTTATCTGTCTCCTCTTTGCAGGAAATGGTGTAATCTTATTGCACCTAAGTCTTTCTCTTTAAATAAGTGCTCCTTATCAATAACATTTTTTTGAAATTTCTTGGGGACACAGGGGGTGTTGGGGTGGGGTTTTTGCTATCATCTGGAAACAGTGGGTGGAATACAACTTACCTTTTGGGCATCTACATTTACAACCATCAGACTGATCTAGCATTTGTTTTTATAGTCAGAGGAGAGAAACCTCTAAAGGTCTAAAGTCAGTTGCTCTTAACCTAAAGTAGATACATGAACTAAGCCAAAAGAAACATCCTCTGAATTTGTTTATTCCTTTCTGACTGTAAAAGGGAGCTGAGGTGCTGATGTAGTCATTGTTCATTTGTTGATTCCTGCTCTTTACTGCCTTTCAGCTCTGTTTACAAAACTCCTGTAGAATATTTTAGCTCTTTTTTTTTAATGGCATTTATTAAATGAGTAATATTTTATATTGATTTTGCAGTTTTATATACTTTTCACATAAATAGCAGAAGTGGCAAAAGCCAGCCTTTTCAACATGGATCACTGGACTGCCAAGAATTTAATATTAATATATAGTATGCTTTGTTGAAAAACAATGCAAATACAATTAGTATTTTAATTCATGATAGATGTGTTTGTCTGTTAAGACTTGTTGTAATTAAAACCAGGCAAAACTGTATAGACTGACCATTACCTATTACTGAGCTTGATCTTGTATATAATCTTCCTTGGATTTAAAGCTGCTCCTCTTAATCATAATTTTCTGTCTTAAATAATAATGAAATGGTGTAAATGTTTTAAACAGTTTAAATATTTCATTAAACTTGAGTGATTATCTCAGAGGAGTAACAGAGGTAAATGTCAAAGTAGAATCTTTTGCAACTTCCCAAAAAGGCGAATCACTTGACCCAATGCACAGTTTCTCTAACAAGTGAGAAATGTTTGTCTAAAACATTGCATCTTGTAGGTATACGTGGATCCTCCTGGCTTTTCTTGTGTCAGAAGAGTTGTTTGCCTGCTGGGTTATACAGCAAATGAGTGTGAGTCTGTTCACAAGGGCAGATTCAAGCGAGACGGATTTTAGGATGGGAGTCATACAGGAGAATATTTCAGCTAACGTTTGGTTATTGTTCCATGTTTCATTAATAAAATCCGTAAAGCAAGCATGAGTTTTGCATGACAAGAGAACTGCTTTTCTGAGAAATGTGGGTGAGATTTGTCCATATGCGTGATCCGAGACATAGGGAACATGCTGCTGTTTTTTCAGTCTCTGTGCAAAATGGGTATCAGAGCAAGAATGATAGCCAGCCCAGATTATAGCTCAACAGGAACAGTGCCAGAAACTTAGTAAACTTCATGCAACTCTGTAATTTATCATACTTTTTTTGCCTGTTCCAGGGAGGCTTTTTAGTTCTATCTCTGTCCTTACCCTACAGGCTATTGCCTAGGCAACATTCCCACTCAGAAATTACCACCAAAAATTACTTTGTGTCATGAGCATATAGTTTGCATAATTTTATTTATATTCTTACTCAAATAGAATGTATTTTAGATTTTATGTATATCCCTTGCACTGAAGGTGGTATAGTACCGTTTGCTTTAGGGGGCTGATTCTCTCCATTATATCAGCTAGTGTAAATGGAAAAAATTGTGATTTTAGTCTCATACAGAGCCACTCAAGGCTTTCTAGTACATGGATAAAAACGATATTTCCTGCCGAAAGATGAAGGGCCTGTGCCTTTGTGCTGATAAAAGAAGGGTGGGAGAGGAAGGAGCAGAGCTGCAACCATCTGGTGGGAGCCCCTTCCCTCCACTGGGGAGACAGGAGGAGAGAGTGCCTGGCAGCTGCTCCAGCTGCCCATGATCCTTCCCAGTGCGTCACCTCAGGCCTCCCCGGGGAGGCAGAACGACTTTCCGGGCAGAGGAGGCATTTTCCGACTGGGATCGGCTCTAGGGCCTCTCAGAGCACTGGTGTGATGAGTTCCTGTAAGGGGGACCCTGCCAGTCCAAGGAGCTAGGCTGCATGCCTCCCACAGTGGCACTTGGCTGCGCAGTGACATCCCAGCACCGCCTAAGGATGCCGGAGGAGACTGTCACCTGGGACATTGACCACGCGATGCTAGATGTGTGCAATTACAGCCTTCTCACATATAATTACTCTAGAAATAGATATTTAAGTACAGGTTTGCTATACATAATGTAATGCTAAATACTAGCTTTTAGCATAACTGCTTTCTATTTGTGATATCTGGGTATACAGAATTGTACTGATTTTTTTTTTCTAGGTACAAAATTTTCGACAATCTCAAGTCTGTCTTGTCTCAGTGAAAGGGGTTATTTTAATTTTTAATTCACTGCAATTATCAGTAGCAGCAATTATGTATGTAACAATGTAAGTTTACTTTATTAAGTTCAAAATGCGTGTGTATTCAAGTCGTACAGAGAATTTTTGCAATTTAACTTGACATTTCACTATTCAATATCTTGATTTCTACTTATGTGTATGTAATATATATAACTTTGATCTGCTATCAGATAAACTGAATTAGGAAAAGGCTGCATACTGTTCAAATAGTTTTGCTGGATGAGTAAGTTGAAAACTGCAGAAAATACAGTGGAAATGCTTAAATTATCATTAAAATCTGTCTTAATTTCTGTTTCACACATGGTTTTGCACAGTGATACAAACTAAAGCTGTTATTAGATAATTTCTTGGGCAATTTTCACAGTGGCAACATGGTTATCTTTTATTCTAGAGATACTTCACTGTAAAACATACTCTATAAAAAGCTTCTTTATAAACAAACCCAGAAGTATTAATTTTAAGTCCAGTTGAAGTACTAAACAAAAAAATCAGAAGGTGTCCGGGTAAATAGTATCTCTGGTAAAAAAGTGCTATTCAGGTGAACACTGTTCTCATCTTCCACTTTAGTTTTTAAAAATGGAGGATCATATATCTTCTCTGGGAATTTAATAGCTGTATGAATGTTTCATTTTTTGAGTAGCAGAAGTTTGGACCAAGATACCTCAAATTCGTCCGTATGGCCATGTCTCTTGGACTGTCCTGGAGCTCTGCCGACACAAGGGGTCTTCATGGGAGCAAAGTACAAGAAAGCAGGTTTCTTTTCTGGGAGGGAATAAGTTATTTTATTTTAAAAACCCTGGGAAGGCTTTTTAAAGTATTAAAACTTCACTTGAAGTCACTGACTGGGCACTCAGTGTCTTTTATTTTAGCATGCTTACTGGTGGTACTTTAAAGAAGCAGCACACCAACAACTTCCATTTAAAACCTATGTATCCATGTCACTTTAACCTAAACCTGACTCTCCCTTCCCTCCCCCCTTTAAAAACAAACACACACACTACAATTTAGAATACCAAGGAAATCAGATTTAATTGATACTGCTTATTTAAAAACTGTTGAAGTGTTACAAGGCATAATGAGGTAAAGGAGTATCAGCCTAGATGCTCCATTTTAATTTTGAGTTTTCCTGGTTTTGTGTCCATTACTTAATGCACACTCTACATTTGATTTGTGGTTTAGAAGGCACTCTATTTTTTGCTTACCTTGGTGGCTGTATCTACCTTAGGTATTACTGTATCTTTGTTAATTACATTCTGTTACCAAGTGTTGTGGTCCTTACAATAGTGTGAAAATCACCAAAGCATAAAGTAACCTCTGCTGCAAAATATGGAGACTATTTTTAAAAATAAAAATACTACTTTTTTTAAAAACAATCTCTGTGCATTTAGGTTATACTCTTTTTAAAAAGTCACATATTTAGAAAATGTATTGGATTTTGATGAGGTTAACATCTATATTAAACAAAATGCTGATAGGACTTCAGTTAATTTATCCCAGGGGAGAAGCATTTAGTTTAGGGTGCAGGGAGGTCTTAGTGGATGTTAACAGCCACTTCTTGGTAGCACCTCAAACAGTATTTGCCCAGGGAGCTGCATGTTTGCAACAGCAAGGGAACAGCTGCTCTCTTTGTGTGCTTGTGCAGTTCCCTTAACAAATGGCTGATTACAAATTCAGCAAAAAAAACAGTATTCAGCACAAAACAGGAAGGTGTCTTGTGCTTCTGAAGTGTGCATGTGACATGGTGAGAGGAAAAGGAGATGCAAGAGGAAGAAACGTTGTCTCCCTGAAGAGATTTGGCTTTTCAGAGGCACGAGGAATCAGCCTTGCTCATATCATGGAAAGGCAGGCACTGCAACCCATCAGCAGCTTCTTGGGGGGGAATCAAATAAAGATCTGTAATTGCATGTCTGAGACTATGTTTTAGGGCCCACTGCTGTGAATTGCTACAATTAATATCAGTGTTCTTTAAGAATGTTTAATTCCTTCTGTTATGTGAAGATACTCTGAGATGAGCACCAGTAGTTCAGGTGGGGGGTTTCTTGTGAGTTCTGGTGTAAACAACACACATCAAATTAGTTACTAGAGAGCTAACCTTCATCTTGTGTGTTGTTTCCAAGCTCTGTCCTAGGTAGCCAGGGGTTCCAGCCAAAAGTCGGGGAAGCCATTGTGGTAGATGCCTGCAGCTGGTAGTGAATGACAACCAATTTGCATTTACAGGGAACAGGGGAGGATGGGGTCAGTGAAACAGCTGAAACGGCACAGGGCTCCTCCCCATTAATGCACCCAGGCAACTGATGTGCCTTTTGGCAAGAGAAATAGCAGAAGATGCCTCCTGGTTGGACAGAGAGGTGTGAACAGAAGCACCCTTGCTAACATACATTAACTGTTCACTCTATGCCGTCACCTTTTCCTGTCAATCTCCCATGGAAATGGGAACAATACTTGCCTTTATCAGGGAGATGCTGTGATGACTACATTAAAAAGACAATTTGGTTTTGTTTAGAAGTCTTTGGTGACCCTCAGGCCACAGGCTTGCAATTAGTTGAAGAGATTTCTCTATCTGAAAACTGCTTTAATTATTGGCGCTTGTGCTGTTGTGCATAATCAGTGGGGCCCCATTTGTGTTTCAGCTGGAGCTACCTCTTGATAGGCAAGTAAACAGCACCTTTTTTAATATGGAAAAAAACTGTTGGCACCCGGTGCTAATTCCAAATTAGCATTATTTAAAAATCCCTTGTGCTGTAATCCTGACCGTGACTGCACAGGCTACTTTTGTGGCACAAAAGCTATTGTAGAAAGTAGGACAAGCATGGAGAATGGTTTTGCAGCCCCCCTCTCCTGCCATCCTGTTCTGTGTTTGAGAAGTCCTTCCTCAGAAGCCAGACCCCAGTATAAACACAGTCCAGGCCATTTACAAGGAGAGAAAATACCTCAATTCAGACAGCTGTCAGGGAGTAGGTGTTAATCATGCCAATATTCAGCAAGCCATGTCCAAGAGCTTTCTTGTTCCTTTGAGCTTAATATGGATAAAGCCAGTAGAGAAAGGGAAATTGGAAAAGGTGGCTTCACTGATAAGAAAACCTACCATAAACTTTGAATTAGTGACAGTGTATACCAGATTTGCCTCTGGAGTGTTTCATTAGTATTGTGTACTGCCTCTACTGCATGTTAGCTTTCTGCTGACATGTCACCTGAGATAACAACATAATCTATTTAACGGGCCCAGGAAAGAAACAAATTAGTTCGCCACCATCCTAAGAAAAATGTGAATACTCAACACATTTGCAGTGTTTCCACACTCACTGTAAATTGTTCTGTGTTTATGATTTAGACATCTTTCTTAGTAAACAAAGAAAAATATGGTTTCAGGTTTTTCCCTGAAGTCATATGACAGATTGGATCAGGGAGATAAATCTTGTTCAGGAGGTGAAGTAATGTACAGTAACATTATGCAACCAGCTCCTCTCTTTGTTAAGTTTGCTACGTAGGCTGCTTTTGCAGAGCCCAACAAGGACAAAACCAATTAGCTGATCAGAAAGTGCCAGAAATAAGAGAACACTTAAGTGACAACAGAAGTAAATGCAGTTCTCCAGTCATTTTGCTCAGCAATACCAATCTAAGGATTTCTAGGGAAATCACTAAGCAATATATTTTCCCTAAGATTATATTTATCCAACACATTTTTTTAAGCTTATTTAAGAGATCTTGATGAAACAGGAGTGCTAAACAAGTGCAAATTCTCAGATGAAAGGGCAGATTTTAGTAAATGGAACAGCTGAGCACTGATAAAAGTCAATACTCAAGAGCTACATAAAAGAAGGCAAGCTCTAAAACTGAACATTTTAATAGTTTTAGAGTAACATGAAATAGTTATTTTTTCAAGTAATATCTCATTTAAATGTAAATTTGGGGTTCAGTTGTCAAAGTGATTTTTTTTCACTTATTCTACATTTCTAGGGATCTCGGATCAAAGTCATATATTGCAGTTGTGAGCCAGCTGTTAAAGATGGCTGGTGATGAGATATGAGTTACCTTGAAGGTAGCTTTCAGAGTAAAGACTGAAAAAATGAACGAACAGAAAGTGGATTCTGGAGGGCTCCATTTTTTTTTTTTAAATGTGTACTTTTCAGCACTCAAATGAGCTCACAAAAACTCTAATTTATCAGATTCTGTGTAGACTGATGCAGAAAGGCCCACGGGCAGGAGAGAAATTGGGAATGGTGGTAGGTTTTGCACTTGGTGCAAAAGCGCAATAACACATCCCGTTACACCACTTATGTCAATGGGTACAGAGCAGGTCATTTCTTGGGTAGGAGAAATGAAGGCAATTGAGTGTAAAGAGAAGTGTTTATAGCTCTCCTTTCGCAGGTAGCACGGTGACCGCAGAGTAGCTTTTAATATTCTTGAACCCTGCTAGAGCAGAATGTCTTTCATTAAAGTGGCCCACATGTCCTAGACCTACGTGAAGCTCTCCAGGATGGATGCATCTGTAAGCTAAATCCAAATTATTTTTGCAATTTTGTTATAAAAGAGGGCAAACAATTTTATTCAGAGCAGGTTGAGCTGAAGGCACTGAGCTGTATTTTATCCTTTAGCACGTATAAATCCTGTGTAACTTCACTGCAGTCAGGAAAAGTATTGGAAAGTAACTGTCATACTAAGTAATAGAGGCACGAGTTTGAATACCTGTTTGTTGCAGGGCAGTATTTGAGACAGTATATTTGTGTATAGTCAACCAGATAATTGTTTTCTGAATTAAGTCATTTGTACATAGTTGTTTATTATTTCTTTTGTATTTGTGTACAAATAGTGGATCTCTGATGTTGCTATTAATGTTGCCTTTCCTCAATTACGTTACGCTAGGATCAAAACAAGCTCTAACTATCACTAGTGGTAATGGTATATTTTCTCACCATCTGTTTGGTTTTTGATATAGGTGGTTTATTATAGATTTATTTAAAATAAAGTTTAAATAACTTAGAAATTAAAGAAGCAACCGTTGCAATAGGCAGTTGAATCTAAGGTATGGGCATGTGCTGAGAAGTATGGAGTTAACTTAAGCGAATGACGTCTTGTAGAAGAATGGCTCAGTGAGCAGGGACATAAGTATGTGCACAATCCAAACTTCGATAAAGAGGCCTGAGAGTCCTTGGGCTCTCCTGGGAAAAACAGCAAGGGAAAAGAAGTAGAAGAACTGGTAAACAGCAGAAGGCGGGGAGAAGCTCAGTGGGAGGTGGACCTGCCAAGAGGGCAAGAGCCAATGTCTATGCTCTGCTGCCGCGTGCACACTGCATGCATGCAGGTAGCAGACCAATCACGTTAGAAAAGTAAACGCATGCAAGGCTTGGAATGCTATATATTACCCCTGAACCCTGAATAAAGTGAACAAGAAGCTTAACTCACATTGAGTGTTGTCTTGATTCCGGCCAGCTCTTGATAACAGCGGCCAGCTCTTGATAACAGTGACAGCCAATGCTTTGCTGGATATTCAAAACAGGTTCCGTCTGTAGCTTTGGAAAGTGAGAACAATACTGCGTATTTTCGCTGTTTAAGTATAGAAATGATGGCTGCAACAACTTTGTGGCTTTCTTCATACCTGTACTTTATAATTCATCTAAATATGCTTGTTTATGGTCTACTCAAAAGCAAACTGAACTGATGCAGTGCCTTTTGGATTACTTCAGGGGCCTGTGAAGATCCAGTCCAGTTCTATTAATTTGCCTGTTCCAGTAAGCTGCTGTCAGAATTAGTCAAGTTTGTGGAGTTGTGGAACTGCTCACAAAGTTTGACCTGTAATGAATGTTCTGGATCTTGTCACACCAGGAGGTCTGTTGGAAGACAGCAGAAATCCCACCCTGTTTATGTATTACTCCGAGGACCTCAAGGAGCTTCTGCTGCCTGAGAGGAGAAACCAAGTCTGTGCTGCCTCTCACCTTTTCTTTGACTACTACCTAGGAGGGAATTAGCATGGAAGTGAAAGGAGACCATCAGATTCAAGCCAAAGTGTGAAGGACAGCCCCCAGGAATTTCTGTGAAGCAAATAGTGTCAAACACTGGGAACAGGGTTCCAGAAGTCAACAGAACTGCTGAGAGCTTGGATGAGTGAAACAGGAAAGTCAAAGGAGTAGGTTAACATGACTGCTGTGTATGAGTGGCTGTTGGGATTTAGAACAGAGAATATTTGAGTATTTTGTTGGAATTTAGTATCACAGACACGTATACATCTATCTTCTTATCTTTCTTATGTTAGCTTAAAAGTGAGAAGAATCACCATGTTTGCACAATATTGAGGCTTAAGGCAGTAAGGATTAGGGACGTGATGGCTTCTGTCAGCTTTTCTATTTCCTGAAACAAGTGCTGGTTTTCCCATTGAGTTAATTTTGCATGCTGCTAATCTGAGCTCAGTTAATATATGTCTGCAGGCATATGTGGACTTTTGAGATGCTTCTTCTGATTCCAATTTAAAAAAAATCCTTCAATGGAAAATGTCCAAAATAAAGAAATTTCAGCCTACAGGCAGATTTTATGCAATTTAGTCAGTAGGCATGAATTACTGTCTTGCATTGTTGGTGGTCTTGGCAAGTCAGGAATAGTGTTGAGAATGGCTGTGGTCCCTTGTCTGATGAGATGGGTGGAACATACCACCTTCTGGTTACCGCACTGTCTTTGGCCCATATATAGTAGCTTTGTCAGTCAGATGTTAGTTTGGCTGGATCAAATTGATGTTTTAGTAGCGTGGGACAGGACAGCTACATTACTTACCATATGATCAGTTTAGCAGATATGCATGAACTGCTTAATGAAAGAATATTGCAAAGGCCCAATTACAGTGCTTGTTTGGCACAGGAGATATAATTAATTATGTCATTGAATAAAGGTCAGCTGTTGAGTAGTCGTGCTAGCTGCCAAATGTTACACGATGCAGATTCAGAAATATTTCATCCATCTGCCAGTGCTTTCAAATCATTCTGGCAAGATTTTTATTTCTATTTTAAACTGTGTAAAGGGAAATTGCTTTCATTCTCTAAGTGCTAAGGATGGTGCAAGCTTTACCCTCCCTACTTTTACAGAAATAGGCAAGGAGGAGAAAAGTATTAGAGGTCATCACAGAGGTTTAACTTAGTGTCTAAAATACACTGGATGTATGCCAGAGTGATTCTGATGCTCATTTTGGGGGGGGGGGGAGGAGTGGTGCATCTCAGGATGAAATAATGTGTGCCTTCAGGAAATTCCACAGAAATTTGTAAAGTAAAATTATCACTTCATATTGATAAGCCATAGGAATTTTCATTTTACAACTTCTATTAATGCTGTGAAACAAAGGAGTGTAATTTTCAATTATGTACTGCTGCTTTGCTGAGCTACGTATTGAAGATTTATTTATGCAACTTTGATTATTTTGTTTTAATTTGAAAAAAACCCACAAAGTCTTTCATCCATGTGCCCCTTTTTTCTTCTCACACCTACTGAGCCAGTGCATTGTACAGTGTTCTCTTGTTTAATAATGGCATAATGGAAGTGTCGGTTGGAGTTTTCCATTTTCTTCCCCTTCTGTTCATGACCATACCTGTAATCACAGCTTTTATACTGCTTCCTATGGCCAGGACTGAGTATTTAATATCAGATGTATAAATTAAGCAAGTGAGATGCCTTAACTAATAAAATTATATGCATAATAATTATATAAATGCAAGAATTCTACAAAAGCAAAAAATCATTTATTTCATTATTTTTGTTCTGAGTATGAAGTACAAGCGTTGTAGTTCCTTATGAAATCTCACCCAAGGCGTCCCTACTACTAGGCTTTTCAGATTCAGAGGCTGTGATCAAAATGAGTCATGTTTTTGCATGTAAAATACAGTGTTTCATGCTCTTGTTTATTTGCAAATAGGAAACAACTCTGGTTAATGCAGGATTTGGGATGGATATGTTAAAAAACAAAATGAAAAAATGGAAATAGCAAGAAAGCAGTATGGGGAAGAAGGAAGGACTTTCACTGGATTGGTGAATGAACTGAACGCTAACTTTTGGAACTGCTATGATGTTTCTAGAGGATTTGGTTTGGCTACATTTTTAAGGGACAGACAGTAACTGGTGAGGTGGGACTGCAAACTCATCACAGTTATATCTGGGATGAAAACACATGAGCAAACTGAAACAGTGCTGTTCTAACAGTGAGAGAGGACCCTCATAGAGCAAGGTGTCTAGAGAACCAGCACGAACTAGTGTCTTTACTCTTATTAAGTTTCTTAAGGTTGCTTCTTTTTATGGAAACATTTTTCCTTGTTTGTTATAGTTGAGTGAATTTGTGTGTGATATTAATTTCATGCTCCTATTTTGACCATGATAGAGATATTTGAAGAGATATTGCTCCATTCTTACTGTAGTGTGACTTCTTATAGTGTTTAATCTGTTATATTTGTGCCCTTCCAGCACAACTACTACTGGAGATGGGATTTTTTTTAAATAAAGAAGAAAGTGAAAATTTTTTTTATCCTTTGAAAAGAAGAAGAACTTGAAATACGGACAACATAAAGAATTACTGGAATTCCTTCATGCTTTGGCAACAGAGTCCTCTTCAGTTTCTGGCAGTTGTTAACAGTATGCGTTCTAAACTGGAGGAGAAAAAAAAAAGAGATACCTTTTAATTTAACTCCATTTAACTCCTTTCGAAAAGCTAAACCTGTTTGAAATCTTGACAACCCATTTTATGACTATAATCTCTGAAAATGCAATAAATAAAAATATTCAAGGAGTGGATGCTTGCTGTCAATTTCTGCAGAGAAGGCAAGCAAAAAAAATATATATAGGAAATAAAACCATATCATTCACTGCTTTCTAACATAGTAACAACAACAAAACATGACTAAGTGTATAAACATAGATTCTCTTCTGCCCTGACAAAAAAGGTTCATGAAATATCTGTGGAAGGAGGCTGAGCGAAGTATATAACAGCAATGCAGAGTTAAAATCTGTTACTTATTTGAAGTTTCTTGCTTTTGATTTAAATTATGATTGAAGTTGGTGGTTTAATAGCTGTGACTTAAATCAGTGTGCGTTGACCCTGAAACACTAGAAAAGCATTGCTAATAACAGAGATTACTTGAAAGGGTTCCTAGTACAAATAGCAGTGTCTTCTTTTTCAATCACGGGAAAGCAGCGAGATCTCTCTGCAGAAATCATTGTTGCAATCCATGTGCCGTTCATAGTCTTATATTAAGCAAAGCTAGACTTTGTGTCTAGAGGGCAGGTATGAGTCTTTCTAACATACATTGTTCTATGCTCTTGTTTTTATTTGATACTCAGTTTACATTTCATTCAAACTGTTGAGCACTCCGGTCTCCATTCACCTCTCTCAGGAGTTGTGTCTCTTGCAGGTCGCTGAACTGCCTTTTAAATGCAAGGTAGATATGAAGCCATGCAAGAATACCAGCTGCTAATCTGGGGGAGGTGATGATGCTAGTTGCTGTTGCAGAGTTTATTTGCTTTTCCTCAGATCAGGCCTGCTGCAAATGCAAACAGTAAACAGGTGCCTTGCGCTAAATGTTTTGACTCTAAACAGGAGTAGAGAACTATTCACAACCCAGCACCAACTTTTTTTTTTTAATTGCCTTCCATTTTATAGCTGAGAGGTGTGTTCTGTTGTATTCTAGTTTGCATAGAAAAGCATGAGCTAGTAGTTCATGAGGGCAAGGCACAGGGCTCAAGCCCCAGTCAGACATGCAGTGTGAATCACTGCTTAGGTTTCTGTATTTTTGTAATGCGTATGAGGTCAGAGGATAATTGGAGAAACGTGTCACCACATACAAAGCCAAGCTGGGAATTAGATAAGTGTTTCCTGACTTTAAGGTCTTGCTGAATGTATTTCACACTTAGCAACAGTAACTGAAGGCCACTATAGCTTCTCTTTGACGTATGTGGGAAAAAGGATGGAAGTATATAGGAAGGTAGCTCAGCAAGGGCTGTGGTTTTGGGTGTTTTAGCTGAAGTAAAAGCTATTTTAACTTGTGGAACAGGAAGAATTTTTTGAAAGCTTCTGGATAGAGACTGGAAAGGTCAAAATCCCATGGGTGCCTCTCTACTGGGAGATTATTTTAGTCAATGTGGTCATGTAATCCATGTTTGTTTTACAATCTATAGCACAGCCTGCAGTTTAGGATTAGCTACGTTTTCCAGTCAGGTATCTTGTGTGAGGCAAGTCAGTACTGAGATATGATGTAAGAAAATGTCCCCAGAATGACTTTATCATGACAAGCAGTCTACTGCAGGCATATTACAGTGCACAGATTTAAAGTCAGCAACTGGAGTTTTATTATAAATTCTACAGAATCAGTAAAGAAAATTCAAGTCTCATATGCAATAGCAGGATATCCTGATTGTATAAGAAGATAACCAGTCCCAGCATGTGGGTTGAATGAGATGTCCCTTCGATACAGGTAGAAGAGCTTTTCTCAGTTTGTTTAAACACTGCCATTCTTATAGATCTGGAGATTCATGTGTTGCTTAAACTTTCAGATGTGTCTCCTGGCAGCTCTTCTTTCTGTTTTCTCCCTTCTTATGCTTACCAGATTATGAACTCCTCATGGGCTGCATAAGCCATTAGAGTGACAGACCTGTCACTGTGTAGCCTTGCAGGAAGAACAAAAGTTGCTTAGGGTGCATTTGGTGGCCCTTACTGTTTAGCTCAAAAGATACCTGTTCATGTTTTTAGGTACAGTGAGCCAGTGTAGCTTCAGGTGTGTTCGTTCTGCTTCTATCAAAATATAATAATGAAGTAGAGATGGTTTTTGTGGGCTGATAGGAACCTTATGAAGTTCGACAAGGGGAAGTGCAAACTCCTGCACATGGGGAGGAACAACACCATCCACCAGTACATGCTGAGGGTTGCCTGTCTGGAAAGAAGCTTGGCAGAAAAAAGGACCTGGGAATCCTGGTGGACACCAGGTTGAACAGGAGCCAAGCAATGTGCCCTTACTGTGAAGAAGGCTAACAGTAGCCTTGGCTGCATTAGGAGGAGTATTGCCAGCAGGTTGAGGTAAGATGACCCTTTCCCTTTATTCAGCACTGGTGAGACCACACCTGGAGTTCTGGGCTTCCCACTACAAGAGAGACTGGGGAGAGTCAAGTGAAGGGCCACTAAGATCATAGAATCATAGAATGGTTTGGAAGGGACCTTAAAGATCATAAAATTCCAACCCCCCTGCCATGGGCAGGGACACCCTCCACTAGACCAGGTTGCTCAAAGCCTCATCCAGCCTGGCCTTGAACACCTCCAGGGATGGGGCATCCACAGCCTCCCTGGGCAACCTGTTCCAGTGTCTTACCACCCTCATAGTGAAAAATTTCTTCCTAATGTCTAGTCTAAATTTACCCTCTTTTAGTTTATACCCGTTACCCCTTGTTCTCCCACTGCACTCCCTGACAAAGAGTGCCTCCCCATCTCTCCTGTAGGCCACCTTCAGGTACTGGAAGGCTGCTATTAAGTCTCCTCGGAGCCTTCTCTTCTCCAGTCTGAGCAACCCCAACTCTTTCAGCCTGTCCTCATAGGAGAGGTGCTCCAGCCCTCTGATTAATTTTGTGGCTCTCCTCTGGACTCTCTCCAACAGGTCCATGTCTTTTTTATGTTGGGGGCCCCACATAAGATGATGAAGCATCTCTCATATGAGGAAAGGCTGAGAGAGCCAGGACTGTTTAGCTTGGAGAAGAGAAGGCTCAGGGATATAACCCATGTATATAAATACCTGAAGAAAAGATGCAAAGAAGACAGAGCCAAGCTCTTTTCAGTGGTGTCCTGTTGTCCCAAAAGTGAGATTGTTTACCTAGTGTGCGATACTACCAATATACACAGAGTAAAGGTATTTTATTTATTCGCTGTTTTGCACAAAATAGGGTGCTAGGTGGTAGCTCCACAAAGCTAGCACACCTTCTGTATACATCAGCTTGCATACATTTCAGAGAACAAAGAAATTACTTTTAATTGATCAAAAGTTGCTAATTTATATTATTAATTAGTACTCTGTCTTATCTTAGTCAAATTGTCCTCGCTTGATACGTAGATTAGTGCACATGCTTTGTGAGGTTGTAGGGGGGGAGCGAGTAATTTTGGTCCTGAATTGAGTTGGTGGTTGCAGTCTCCCCCTGCTGTCCTTACCTTTCCCCTGGTTATTACAGAGAACTGTTGACCTACCTCTTCTGGTCGTTATCTGGCTTTCAGGGTCTGCTGGTCAAGATGTTCCTCTTTATCAGTCTTCTACCTCTCCTTCAAGGTTATTGTGGTTAGCAAAGAATGCATTGCTTGTATAAAACCTCATTGTTAGATTGTGTTTTATAAGTAACTTCTGCCTAATTCTATTTTGCAAGCTAACTGCAGTGGAAAATTCCATCCTTGCTATATATCATTGTGACAGTACAAGAGGCAATGGGCAAAAACTGAACATTGGGAAACACTTTTTTACTTAGAGGGTGACCAAGCACTGGAACAAGTTGCCCAGAGAGATTGTGGAGTCTCCATCCTTGGAGATATTAAAAAGCTGCCTGGATACGGTCTTAGGCAACTGACTCTACGTGGCCCTGCTTGAGCAGTAGGATCAGACCAGATCACCTCCAGAGGTCCCTTTCAACCTCAGCTGTTCTGTGATTCATCTTTGTGCCTTGTTGAGTATGTTGTCTGTGCATAATCATAGATAATTCTCAGGTCTGTATATAGTAAATGTGCAGTCTCAGCACAACTGGAGTTCCATCCAGATGGGCTGTAATGCATAAAGGTTGATGACTTGGCAAACCCATGTGGGAAAGGACATTCAAGGTACACCAGGCTTGGAAAGAAGGTTAGAAAGGAAGCCTAGAGAAAAAATTGTGAGAAGCTGAAGATCAATAAACCTCAGACTCTGGAAATGGCCATTTCTGGACAGCTGAGTTTGTGTTATGCAAGTTGATCACTAAAAGCATAGAAGGATATATACCTTAAGACATCAAGAGTTCAAAATCATCATCTGTTGTCATGTAGAGCTGTATATACAAATAAATTTCCACATAGTGGATGTTATGAGTTGTCACCTTCCAGAGAATCCACTAGTCCTGTTAACATGCACAGTGAAGTATCTTGTGGCAGCCAGTAAAGACAAGTGAGCATACTTCCTTCACAGCAGTAAACTGCGCTATTTTTTGTAAAAGACCGTCTGTTCTTGGAGTGTTATTATCTAACCATCCCAGATGGGGGATCTTGTATTTTAGAAATAGTACAAGGCTTGTGACTCCCTTAAGCTTCCATTAGTGTCTAATTTGTACATAGTATCTAGATTGATGGGAAAAACTAAAAGACGGATGGGAGAGTCCAAACATAATTCATACCAGTTTGTTTTACACAGTCTTGTTCCATAAGAACTCTACTATATTGTTTTGTACCTATCTGTTTATCTGCATGAGTTGTGTTACTTGTAGAGGTGGCATACAGATTACCTTCAGCATGAGATCAGCATGTATTCTGAAGTGGGGTGTGTTCCAATTCTAGTTCCACCTGGTACATGTTTTGCAATATAGCTTTGCAGTTTTATGCCACAACTTTGATTTAAAGACAACAAAACTTGTGTACGTGAATCATCCCTGTCTCTGTGGGCTATATGGGACGTTGTTATCCACTTTCTGCATATCCAAAATTAACACTATTTCTAGGTGGCATAAGTCTTTTTCTGAACGTGTGCATGTTTCTCTATACAGGCAGCCCAGGATGATGCAACTTTTAACTAGGGTGCCTTAGGAAATACATAAAATTACAGGACAGAGAAATTGTAACTAGTTTGCTAACAGGTTTTAAAATGAGGTCTACTGTGTAAGTTGATGAAGCTTCCCATGCAGTGGAGTGAGACTTCTGTAAGAGGTTTGTTTATTTGGTTTTGGTTCTTGAGTCAGCTCCCTCTTGAAGGCTGTACCGCTCTAAATTTAGAAGTTTAGCTTCAGAGTAGTGAGGCTTTTTGCTGAGGAATAACTTGAAAAGATGTGTATTTCTTCTCATCATGGATATTATTTTTGTAACCAAATAGTTGCATTTGGGTCTCATTATTAGAGTATGAAAATATGAAGCCACATTTGTCATTAGCAGGTGTGACTCTAGTCAATTCCATAGCTACAGCATATATTAGTTGCTTGACAACTAAGGCAGTTGACTTTGGTAAAATTTGAGGTGATATAACATTGCAGTTGTGCTTGTAGATACAGAGTGGCTACCGGGCAGTCTTGTATTAGGTTCTTATCAGTTGAATTTTTTTCGTAACAAAGTTGGATGAGATACCAAGAAGGGCGAGCCAAAGAGATTATTGGAGAGTACGGTCTGGACTTTCTAAAAGAGCAGCCTAGTCTGTACCTAAGTTGTTTGGTTTCTTGATAAATTACTTACAGGTGGCCTGCAGAAATGGGAGGAAAAAACTGCTCAAGGGTCAGTTAACTTCGGAGTAAAGAATTAGAGTTAGGGAAATCGGAGGTATTTTTAGGCTGCACATGAAGGACTTAACTCCTTCCATCTGTTAAATTTTTGACTGAAGCATGTGTCCATAAACCAAACAAATAGTACCAGGGATAAGAAAAAAATCAGAACTAGTGTATTTACTTCTTGAAATTACCTTTGAGGCTAACTTTCACTGTATATTATGACTAGCTCAACATGGTTGTCTGTTTTGGATATCTGCATAGTGCAATGGATGAAATTCCATTAACAGTTTTGTTTTTTTCAGTAGGACATAATTTACATAGTAATGAATTGTGCAGGAGTAGAAATAAAACTGAAGATGTGACTGGGTAGTGGACACAGACCTGGTTCCCTTAGAGGAAGCCTGCAGAATGAGCTCCAACTTTATGAGACGCCAGAGAATCCACACATGAGCAAGTTGTTTTAAGTGGCCTCTGAGATGGAAAGTATTAGCAAGTGTTACTTCACAATGGATCAGAAAGCCAAGAATCCAGTCACAAATATATAGGAATCCAGGTTTCATTAAATCTTCTGTGGCAGAGTAGTGTGCTTTTTTTAGGCCACAGTTCAGCGAGTATGAGTTGTTGAGAATATATTTTCCTTCTGTAAGCTAAAATAAATAAATCAGTCTGAAAAACTGCTGAGATTTTTTGCATGTGGGAACAACCACACATAGGAAATACTATATTGATTTGGTGTTAGCATGGAACACCTGAGCCCTTAAGAATAGTTTCACTGCATCATACCCAGATAAATCCCATGGGCACAGATTTTTGTTCCTTAGAGAATTTGCATACAGCTTTTCTTTTGCTGTGTACAGATGATTTAGCTGGATAGTGATTTTCTTGAATAACGATCCTGCTGCTAGCATCAGTGTATTGCTACTGGTAGTTTCAAGCAGTAAAATATGCCCATGAGACACAGCTTTGTATTTTACCTGTCACTTCTGGTATTTGGTACATTTTGGCTTTCGTATGTGTGTAAGTTGCAGAGCAGAAATAAGAGACTGGGAAATATCCTACATGATATTGTGGTCCAAAGCTTTTTTTATCTTATTCTGGAACATTTTATAATGATGTGTGCTTCATTACAATCTTCACTGATTGTTGAAAATGCGTTTTTAACTACAGTCACATTATGAAAGTGTTTTTAGGTAAAAGCACAAAGTAACCAAAATAATTTTTAGTGCAAAGCCATGGTCAAGTTAGTATGAGTTGTTGAGGAAATAATTTCCTTCAGTGTAGTTACCACAAGTTAATTTATTTATTGCTCTTTCTGGTAACCAGAAAGCATTCAGAACAATTTGTAACTCTTGTCAACAAAAGAGCTGTGGGAAATTGTTTTATGCTATTGCCACTCATTTGGCAATCATCTTCTCTGTGGATTATTGAATTTTGTTTGAGGTGCAAAGTAAAACACACCTACTCCTCTCAGGCTGGCTGGTGTAAGAGCTTCGTAACTCTTCTGGTCTCTGCAGAAGTGGATACAAAGAAATCTGTCAGAGAATGTACAGTGGGATGGAACTGTCTTCTGTAGTCCCAGTACTTGGCAGATGTGACCAGCGCAGTCTTGTCAGCATGTTCAAATGTAGTGCTGTCAAAACATCAGCTTTTGTCTTCATTGAGCTTGTGTGGTGGACAGAGAGGCTCACTGCAAGAGAGGGAAGGACAAGCCAACACCACTCTCACTTTGTCTTCCTTACTTCTTGTAATATTTTATGTGAACCTAATCCAGCCCCAAAAATGAGAATATATGGGAAGAACTTGCAGAAACCGAATGATTCTTTGTGTTACAGTGTATAGGTCTTAATTAATTAATATAAATTTCTGTTAGAGTCTAGTGTTTTCCTATATATTTATATCTGTTGCATTTGTCTTTTGGAAGACTAAAGTGCATTTGGACTCCAGTGGGAAGCACTTTTCTCTCCTTCATGCTAGATTCAGTTAGATCATTAAAGGCACAGAAACACAGAATACCAGCCACCTGAAATCTTTCATCCATTGGTCGTGTTAGCAGACTGAACATGTAGTAGGGAAAGGACAATCTATAACACAGATAAGCCTGCCACTCCTTGCAGTTTTCCCTGGGTGTCAGGGATATCAGGTGTCATTGTCATACATACTGCTTGCAGATTCCCTTTATGTTAGTATTTGAAGTTATTTTGTCAGTTGGGAATCCTTAAGGCCTTAGATTGTTCTTTGCTGACCCAATTCCTCCTCAGTCTGGCTTGTGGAAAAAAGATACATGAGCTTATCGTCCACTTCTCATATGACCTTGTTTGTTCTCCTGTTCTAGTAGCTTTCTTACACATTTTCTAGGGATGCCCCTTTTAGGTTTACCTCCTTTTCTTCTGAAATCACTGCATCACAAAGTGTGCTGCCTGTTTCATTAGCAGTGTCTGTCTGAAGACTAAATGTGTACACGTCATGAGTACTCACTTGTTAGTCACGGTAATTGCAATAGCTCCTAATCGTTGCTGAGATTCAGAGTTGATTGCTAGACATTCTTTTGTCCCAGTCTCTTTTTTTCCAGTGTTTCATATACCAAGATAACATCAAAGCTCTTATCTGGCAACAGTGACTTCTTGTCTAGCATTTCTGATGAAAAAATTGTTTTGTCATGGTAAATGAAAAAATAGCATAATGGTTATGAAGCAGCCCCATGTCCTTCTCATCCTTTTTGTGATACTCTGTTTTTCACTTCAGTTCTGCCTATTTTAATGTGGCAGAACTGAAATCTGAAGAAATACCATGACACAGTTCTCTTTTATGAGCTGATTCCTGAATGTTTTAAGGTTGGTCTTTGCTGATCCTTCCTTCTACATGGAGGCTCTGTGAATGAAAGTTCCAAGTATATTAAACACTCTCTTTAAATATACAGGCAGATATAATGGGATTTGCTCTGGTGGTAGATGGACCATGGAAGTTAATCAACACTGAGGAGGATGGGACCTGACCTCAGTACTCCCTTAGAATGAACCTGCTACCTGTTTTTCTGCAGGTTCCTTCTTCTTGCAGTGGGTTTGGTGGGCTAAAGCATTCTAGATCAGAATTAGAGTGTTTGCTTTTTTTCTTGCTTCCACAGTAAGTAGTCCTCAGTCTCTTTTCAGACAAGTCAATGAAAGCTTTTAAATTGTTTTTTTCTTGGAAGTAACATAGGACTCAAAGATAGTTGCAGCATGGATCTTTATTTGTTGAGTGGTCTAATGCCACTGTCCTGTGTTTGCTTTGTGATAGCACAGGTATTTGTCCACCTGTATTGAGCTGAATTTTCATATTTCTTCCCAAGCCAGTGTGATTGCCTGTTTTTCATTTCCCTAACACAGATCTCTGGACAGAAGGGAAAAGTGAGATTCGGTTAACTGACAAGGCATCTGCCTGCCCTCTGATGCATGTAACTCTCCTCACTGTAGCACATGGCTGCTCTCCTACCTTTTTTGTGTATCTGGCTCCTTTATAATATCAGTCCCTGTTAGCAGTTTCTCTCTTTAGTATTTCCAGCAAGCTGCAGGTGGAAGGTGTCACTTGTCTCAGCTTTTTTAAGTCTTTGAAAGTAACAAGGTACAGGTGAGCCAGGCCATGGATGGATAACACATAGCGTCTTTTTAACCGAAGACCTCTTGCCAGAGTATTTAAGAATATGTAGGAGGTTATTTGCCAGATAGTAGCTTCAAAATCGAACATATTAACAGAAAAAGGTAGGATAGCTTTAAATACTACAAAAAAATAAAGAAATCTGCACTGAATTAGTTGTAATACAATTTTTTCTCTGGTAGATCTAATACAGTTACTGTTTATTTTTTTTCTAATGAGTGCTGGGCAAAACCATTCATCTTTTTATTATCGTCTCTATTTTTTATCACAAAATTGTACTTCAGTACCAAGAAGAACAGATAGGGCTGAGGGCAAGCAACTTGTTTTCTGCCTTCATTCCTGTTGCCTGTTGTATTTTAGTATTGGCATGCTAGTTCTACTGAAAGCTTGAACAATATAAAGTCATTGAGAACTGGAAGCCATGCTATATCTGGTGTAAAATAAGTAAAACTGGAACTCAGTTTTACTCCTTAGTCAGGTATCAGTGGTGCCAGAAGATGTCGTGAATTAGGGAGCAGAGTGAATCCTGTAGAGTTTTGTGCTGTTTTAACATAAGAATTGACAAAGGAACAAATATTTTACGCTTAGGGTGGTGAAACACTGGAACAGGTTGCCCTGGGAGGTAGTAGATGCCCCATCCCTGGAAACATTCAAGGTCAGATTGGATGGGGCTCTGGGCAACCTGATCTAGTGGAAGATGTCCCTGCTTACTGCAGGGGGGTTGGACTAGGTGACCTCCATGGTCCTTTCCAACTTAAACTATTCTATGATTCTGTGATTCTAAGAGAAAAGTGCACATGGTGGTCCAGCTTTTTCAGTTCAAGACTTACTTCACAGATATCCAGTGACCGGTTTACAAATAACTCCTGTAAGGGGTTTCTTCAGGCTGATTCCATGCATCTTTTCTCACAAGTGCCTCCATCAGCTGAAAGGGAAGGATACAAGTGGATTTGCAGAATGTAGTTTAAGCTCCTATTAGCATCTTTTGAGCTGATGGAGAACACTAAGTGTTTGAGATGCTGTGTTCTTGATTGCACTCTGTAGTACATTTTCAAGAAAGTATCTTAAGTCATAATAACTTATTTGGAGCTGGAAAGGTCCTCATCCCTTTTAGACAAAATTGGCAGAGGGTTGCTGACTGTTGCCCCATCCCATTCCCCCAAGTCCTTGAAAGATCTGTTTGGGTTTTTTGGTTTGGGGTTGTTTTTTTTTGTTACTACTGCTTTTATTTAGTATTAAAAGATAGAGCAGAATGAAGCAGCTGTGATTAAAATAAACAAAGAAGATAAAGAGGATTCAGGAGAACTGGCTTAGGAGAAAAGAGACAGATTAATAACACATGACCAACAGAGGTGCCTAGATTTCGTAAATTTATGCCAGTGAATGCTAAATATTGTAAATGTATGTTTGTGGACTGACCACAATCCGACTGTGCTACTTGTGGGGCAGAAAGTGTCCGTGAATGAATAGGTGGAAACCTGTATCTCTGATACATGCCCCTGCATTTGTGCAAACACATCACTTATTAATTTAGCATATAGCTTTAAAAAGCCATACAATTCTGTTTTCAAAAGGCTTTAATGCAGCTGTTCCAAAATTAGAGCATTGAGGAAACTCAACAGATCATGACTGCATTTATTATTCTCCCTACTATCAATGGAATAAAATAGGATTTCCTGTCTTGTCTGATACATTTCTCTTGGGGCTTTCATATATTGGAATTTGGACTGTGATTTAGATGTGCTGTTTACTCTTGCAAATATGTTGGATTCTCATTCCTTATGATGAATTGCTTAGAGTTTTGTTCCTATCCCCTTGGTTACTAATGAGAAAATGGTTTAATATGAAGTTTATGTATAATGCTTAGTTATTATATTTTAAATGAAATATTGTTGTCAAGTCTGTTACCAAGGACAGCATAACAGCACATTCTAATATATGTATAAGGTTAGTGTTTCTGTAGGAACCACAACTCCTTTATGAGCTTTATGAATTATAGCCTTTACAAATTATATAGCCTTTATGAATTATATGTTAAATACCCATCCGATCACATTTCCTCTTTGGAATGACTATTTTATTCCTTCTTCTGTATTAGTTATTCTCTGGATTTTATATATGTGGTCTGTGATATTTTGAACTCTATTTGGTGTTCATGTGTTTCTTCACCCAGCAAATGAATGACTGGGGTCCTGCCAGTCCTTCTGATTTCAGGAGTCTCTGTAGTTGATCTATAATTTTTAATCTTTTTTTTTTTCTTAGAGACCTAATACTGTTTCCAAGTTCTGCCCCCATTCTCCTCCCTGCCCCCTTAGCTTAACTATCAATTAACCATACAGATTTTTGTCCTTTTTCGTACATCATCTCTGAATCTCCTTCAAATGTTCATTCTTCTTTCTTACCTACTGCACTTCAGGCATTGTGTGTTGCATGCAAAAATATTCTAATGCTGACATTGGCACAACTAAATTTGACCTCTCATAGCTGCAGGCAGGGACAGTTTTGTTGTGTGTCCCTTTGTTGCCGTTGTGCCTGCCCCTCAAAATAGCTGTATAGTTTTAGGGGAAAAATTACTGAAGTCCAAAGTTAAAACAAACAAACAAACAAACAAAAAACCACAAAAAACCCCAAACAAACATACCAAAACAAACAACAACAAAAAGTAGCTTTTTCTTGCATAGAATTTTTTGTTTTAATTTGTACCCTCTTGTCACTGTGCACTCCTGAGAAGGGTCTGGCTCCCTGTTCTTCATTGTCTTTCATGAGTTATTTATACATATCAATAAGAACCCCCTGAGCCTTCTTTTTTTGAGGATAAACAGTCCCAACTCTCTCAGCCTATTCTTGTATGAATATTCACCCATGTCTGTCTTGTCCTGGGGAGCCCAGAACTGGATACAACACTCCAGTTGTGGCCTCAGCAGTGCTGAGTAGGGGGAAAGGATTACATCCCTTGAACCTAACAGAAACACTCTTCTGAATGCAGCCCTGGATGCTACTGACCTTCTTTACTACAAGGTTGTATGGCTGGCTTCTGGTCAGCTTGTTGTTCACCAGGACAACAATGGAGGCATTGCAGAGGTGCTTTCCAGCCTGTCGGCCCTCAGCATGTCCTGGTACATAAGGTTATTCCTCCCCAGGTGCAGGGCTTTGAATTCCACTTTGTTGAACTTCATGAGACTCCTCTCTGCCCAGTTCTTCACCCAGTCCAGGTCTCTATGAATGGCAGCTCTGCCATGCGGTGTATTGGCCACTTCTAGTTTATCTGCAAACTTGCTGAGGGCACACTCTGTCCCATCATCCAGGTTATCAGTGAAGAGATTAAGCAACATTAGCCCCAGTATCAGCCCCTGGGGTACATCACTAATGACTAGTCTTCATCTGGACTTTGTGCCACTGATCATAACTCTCTGAGCCTGGCAGTTCAGCCAGTTTTTAATCTGCCTCACTCTCCACTTATCTAACCTATACTTTGCCAGTTTGTCAATGAGGATGTTATGGGAGACAGTGTCAAAAGCTATACTAAAGTTGAATTAAACATCAGCAGCTCTCCCCTCACCCACCAAGCTAGTCACTTCATTGTAAAGAGCTCCTGAGGCATTATTTCCCCTTTGTAAATCCACTGCGACTACATCCAATCACCTTCTTGTCCTTCATGTATTTGGAAATGGTCTCCAAGGTTAGTTGCTCCATCACTTTCCCAGGGATTGAAGTGAGGCTGACTGGTGTGTGGTTCCCTAGATCTTCCTTCTTGAAGATAGGAGTGACATCTGTTTTCTTTCAGTCTTTCCCAATTGCCATGACACTTCAAAAGTAATCAAGAGTGGCCTTGCAATTACATCAGCTGTCTCGCTCAGCATTCCTGGGTGCATCCTGTCAGGCCCTATGGACTTATGAATGTCCAGTTTGTTTAAACGCTCAATAGCCTGATCCTTTTCAAGACTTTCTCTCTGGCTTCAGGGGCCTGGTCTTACTGTTAAAGACTGAGACAAAGAAGGCATCAAGTACCTCAGCCTTTTTAGTGTCCTTTGCCACCAATGCCCCTGTCACATTTTTGAACAATAAGCCTGGATTTGCCCTAGGCTCCCTTTTGCTGTTTATGTAATTAATCTTGTTGCTCTTTACAACCCTTGTCAGATTCAACTCTAGATGGGGTTTTGCTGTTCTAATCCCATTCCTGCATGACTGGTCTCTGTATCCCTTTCTGACTCACATCCCCCTGCTTCTACTTCCTATACACTTCCCTTTTCCTTGTTCATCCATGCAGACCTCCTGCTGCCTTTGCTTAATTGCCTGCTTGTCAGGATGGGCCATTCTTGAGTATGGAGAAGGTGATTCTTGAATATCAACAGCTTTCTTTGGCCTCCTCTCCAGGGCTGTATCCCGTGAGAGTCTTCCAAACAGATCAGTACTACAGGTACCACTGATACACAACACAAGAAGTGACATGTGGCCACCCCCAGCTTCTGGCAGAAATTCCACTCCCCTCCCAGAAGCTTCAGGAGCTGTTTGCCGTGGAGGTCACTTCCCTCTTCTAGACATGCCGTCTGTTGTGACTGGCTGACAGGACCAGCCAGCCCCATCCCCTCTCCCTACTGGTTTAGCTGGAAGTGTATCTTACCCGGAAGGCCCTCCCTCATACATACACAGGGTGATGTCATTTTATGGCAGGGAGCTGCCACTTTGTTAAACATCGTACTGCTCTGTGATTGACTGGCAGCTGTTCTGTCAGGCAACTATGGGGGGGAAAAGAAGACCACCAAAAAACGCCAAAAAGCCAAGAGAGCTGCTCAGTGTCGATCCTTGCATGTAGTTGAAGAGCACATGTTTCTGCTGGTTCATTTCTATCATGTTGTCAAATATACCTTACACGATCATATTAAAGGTGGTGATCAAGGCCCCTGCAGTGTGTCCTTCTGCTGTCAGGTTTCCTGTTTTAATCAGCGAATAGTAATCAGCACATTTTTGGTCTGGAGGCATGTCAAAGGCAAACGGTGTATAGCCATGGGCAAACCCTTTCCTGTCAACCAGTAGGAAATGGTCTTTCATATGGCTGCTGATATCTGAATGAGCTGCATGTATTCTTTCACACAGCAGCCATTCTCAAAACCCCACTGCAGCAGTTTCACTGCAGCATTTTTTCACCATCCACATGCAGGGACACAAAATTTGTATAATGAATTTTAAAGTTGAAAGGGTTCTTAGCATAATTGCTGCTAAAAGCTGTATTATCTGGGAAGATAATAAGCTTGGGAGGCTGTCTCGTTGCTGACATTATTGCTGGCCAGTATGCTGAACGCTTTCATCCCTACCCAGTCCACTGGCTATTTAGTGTTGGCCGTTAAGTTTTGGCCATGCACTGGCCTTAGTGTGCACCAGACATGCTCCAGGCGGTACCCACAACCTCTTCACAAATAGCAAGGCACACAATAATCAGCTTGCAGGATCTTGCTGCCAGGGAGCTCATAAAAAAAAAAAAAAAGCTGTCCTCTTTTTGCATCCATACCATTCATCAAAAGTTTGGCTTGAAAGAACAGGTCACTGTGGAGGGGTCCCAATAGTTCATTCTCTGGGCCATCAGAGCTGAGTGTTGCCTGAACCCCTGATTACTGATGTCATCCAGCCTGACTGCTTGCTGCTGCCTGGCTGTGTCTTTGCAGAACACCCCTGCGGAGAAGAGCTTGGACAGCAAGTCGACTTTAATTGAGAAGCAAATCAATGAAAGCACAGTAGGGTAGAAGTTGTTGCTCTCGTTTATCAGTTAATCCCCAGTGTAGCGTCCAGCTGGCTGAAGAAGCCAATGGGTTATTCATGAGAACCATGGCCTCACTGCCTCTGAGGTTGGATCTATCAGCTTTTACAATTTTGCAGCAAACATACAGTAGGGTGTTGTTCAGATCTACTTAGTGTTCTCCATTCCCAGTTAAAAAAAATTCCAAAAGTGGAGACTCCATGTTTTGCCAATCGATGGGGTTAGCACAAAGGACACAGGCACCAAATTAAAGAAGTTAGTTTATTTTTACTTATGTTTAAAGTGATAAAATAATGAGGAAAATAATAGAGTGAAAATAGATTAAAGCAAGATAAGGTAAAACAGCAAAATAATAAGCAAACTACTATAACAAGCAGAAAGTAAGGTAAGGCACCTAATCATTACTACATAGAGTTAGCGATAGTGATTAAGAAAGATACATCACCAATTGCCCTATTAATATGTTACCGTCATCCAGATCTTCATTCACTGGGGAGCCCGTTTGCAGCGAGTATTGGAGAACCCTTCTCAGGAATTGGGAAATCTCTATACGGTGCATCCACTGTATAGATGAGGCTTCCAAATATCCTTGCAAAGGGTCCCTGCTTTTATACAGTTGAATAAACAATTTTCTATCTTAAACTGCAAAAAAAATCTGGTGTAGTTTTCTCCATGTTAACTTCCATCTCAAACCTGGCCAGGGACAAGAGAAGGGAGATACAAGAACAAAAGAATCTACTAATCTTGATTATGTCTCTCTCAACAAAGCTTGTCACGACTTGCCACATTCCTTTGCTTTCTGTGGTGATAGGGCACATCCGTGCTTAATTTTGGCTACTGTGACACAATTGGTATCTTTCTGCTGGCTAACCTTACACAGCAACCATTACAGCGATGCTTTATAAGCTTTAGAACAAAGCTTTTATAAACTGGCATACATTAATAAGGGAATACATTGCATATGTGATCAGTATTATACATATCAGATATATTGTTAGGTTGTCAGGTTCATCTAGAGGTCAGCTTTGGTTCAGGGCCTCACTGCTCAGGCCCTAGTATTTCACTCCACCATGGAGACCCCTCAATAAACAAGCTTTTCTCAATGCTGGTCTGTGTTTGGGACACTTCAGACAAATCCAGCTTGGATTTGGTGCATTTTCTGAGAAGCCATGAATAAAAACCATCCCTTTTAAAATAAATTTCCTTTATTAGCAGTAGATCAGTTCTTCTTTCTCTGGGTTTTCTGTTTCTTTTGCGCCATTTGGCCTGGCTGCTTCTTTGTCTTCTTCTCCTGGTCAGGTTGTTGTCTATCACCCCTTCCTTCTTCTTTTAATGGACTGGTGTGGACCTTCCCTCTGGGTGCATGACTCGACTTTGTTTCTTTTAAGGCTTTTTCTTTTAATGTAGTCAAGTCCTGAGCCCCCTTGATTTGAAGAGGTTTCCAACTTGCCTGTGACAACTTTGGAAAAATGTCTAAATATGTTTTTTACAGTATGTTCAGCAGCACTTTTAATGTGTGTCTTAATGATTTCCAAACTCTTTTTCAAAATCCCTTCTAAACAGGCTACTTCCAACACCTGCACCATACACCATAGGAAAGCCTTGAAAACCAGGAAGACCATTGCCAGCCTGATCTCTGTAATAATTCATATAGAAGATGGGTCTCTGTAATTTTTTACAACTACTATTTTGGTATGGTTTCTTAAAATATCAGAGGCTTCTGGGGCTGAAGAGGCAGGTTCACAATCACATTCCCAAAGCAAATGAGACATGCTTGTTGTGGTCAGTCTTTATTTCAATGCTGATTGCATAAATGTGCTGGCAGTTTACAGGCATGTCGTGTGGCTTATCATACATCACCATCTCAATCGTCATCTTACTATCACTAGCTGGAACACAGTGCAATACAGGAACTGCAAAGTCCCTGACAAGCTGGTGCTTTACAAGATCTGTGTAGAGGTAGAGCAAGTTAAATTCTCCCATGATGTTGGCCATCAAAGGAAATTTCTTAGCAATTTCTTCATCCAGAGAAGCCCCAAAATATGTGCCGGATTCTGAGTTGTAGAAAAAGTGCAAGGTTTTTCATCCATTTTGAGCTTTGTTTTCCTTATGACAGGGTCACAGACCAGGCTCGTTGCTGAAGCTTTGTTGTGGGGGTTAATGAGATGGCTCATGTGCTCCATCAACATGGAGGAGGACAGATAATAGCCCTCCTGTAAATTGTACTGCCATGCTCTACCCTACAGTGCTATTTCAAAGATGGCATCTTCATTGATGTTATTCAAGCTGCATGGTTACAGTATTTCCACCAGCCCCAGCTTCCACTTCCCAGAGAGGTCTGTGGGCCTCCCCAGGTGTGTCGTAAATTTCGAGCTGGTGTGTTGTGGGAAGATGCAGCAGCCTCTCAGTCCAACTCGGATTGGGCTCTTTGCACATGATGAATTTTGCGCTGGGGACCCCTTGGTGGCCTCCTAGCAAGGGTCTGTAACCCTTGGGCATGTTGCAACTTATCTATGCGCATCATCCTTTTGGCGCCACTCCACCTTCTTGAAATCAACCCCTCCTCAGACATGTCAGGGCTTGTTCTGCAGTCTGCTAAAGTGGGGGACCCCAACTCAGACTTTTATTTTTGTTCATATTTAAACTTTAATTATTAATTCCATTAGCTCTTATTAAAGATGTTTTATCCATTTGATACCTGGTTTTATGGCTATGTATATTTATTTTCTATAACTTCTTATCTTTTATACATAAAAATATATATATGCACATATGTGTATATAGAAATAACATATAAAAGTGTCACTGTATAAATAAATATATATTTATACATATTTGCACACTCCTTTAGATTTTTTATGTGTATATTGTATATATACATATTACTTTTACATATAATATATAGAATATGTGTATGTATTATCATATGTTGCATATAAATGTATATTTTGTACATAAATGTATATATTTTTTCTATCTGTGCACTTCCTGGTGCAAAGGAAGAAGGCATCCAATCACAGGACTTGCCTGAGAACATGTGGATATGATAGTGTCAGTAAATGGCCATCAGCCAATCACAGAGCAGTGACATTTAAGAAAATGGCAGCTTCCCACCACAAAATGGTGGTGCCCTGTCAAAATGGTGGCCAAACCAAAATAAGGTTCCCTGTGTATGTATGAGGAAAGGTTCTCTGGATCTGATGTCCTCTATAAATCTGTAGGGGTGGCCAGTCCTGCCAGCCAATCACAACAGACTATGTGACCAAAAGAGGGGACTGACATCTGGTTTGCAAGTGGCCCCTGAGGCTGCTGGTAGGGGGTGGGACTTCTGCTAGAAGTTGGGGGTGGGGCACTTGTCACATCTTAATATCAGTGAAACCTGTACTACTCAGGTCTCTAAAGAGATTAAAGTCTGCTCACCTGAAGTCCAGGATTGTGATCCTGCTTTTTGCCCTGCTCCCTCCTCACGGGATCCTGAATTCTACTATCTAATCATCACTGCAATTAAGCCTGCCCCTGATTTTCCCATCCCCAACCAGTTCTTCCTTGTTTGTAAGCAGCAGGTCCAACAGAGCACCTCTCCATGTTGACTCCTCAATCACTCATGTCAGGAAATTGTTATCAGTGCATTCCAGAAATCTCTTAGATTGCTTGTGCCCTGCTGTGTTGTTCTTACAGCAGATGTTACGGTGGTTGAAATACTTCCTGAGTACCAGAGCCTGTGAACATGAGGCTTCTTCCAGTTGTATGAAGAAGACCTTGTCTACTTCCTCTTCCTCATCAGGACATCTATAGCAGATACCAACTACAACATCACCTGTATTGGTCTGCCTACTAATATGACTCATAACTCTTGACTGGCTCCACCCATCCCAACACAGAGCTCTGTGCATTTCCACTGCTCTCTCACATCAGGTGCAACATTCCCTCCTTTCTTTCCAGCCTGATGTTCCTAAAGAGCCTGTACCCATCCATCACAAGTCTCCAGTTATGTGAGTTATCCCACTCTCTCTGTGGTCACAGTGATGTCGTAGCCTTGTAACTGCATGCAGATGTAGTTTGTCCTCTTTGTTTCTTTTGTTGCGTGCACTGGTGTACAGGCATTGGAGAGAGACATGGAAGGGTGCTGATTCCCGAGAACGGGCATGAGAGCTTTCCTTCCAGAGGTAATAGACTTGTCATATTCGTTGGAAATTCCATGGTTGTTGGGTTTTTCACAAATTAGGAAGAACGTGGTACTGAGGAAATTATAAAATCATAGAATTGTCGCTTGGTAGGAAGCTCTGCAAGTCATACTGAAGTGGTCCTGTTGCTAGTGCTAGGTCAAGTCAGCCATGATTGTCTCTAGCAAAGCATTGAAAACCTCTAGGACTAGAGATTTTGACACTTTCTCGGTAACTTTCCAGTGCTGTACTAATTTCTTGATTAAAGTTTCTCCTAATGTACAACATAAACTACCCAAGCTGCTGTTTAGCTAAGTAAAGACAAGATTAAGCTGGCCTTGACAAACCAAGTAAACCCAACTCTTACAACTTCCTTGTGCAAAACACATCCTTTACTGAAGATTCCAGTGTGACCAGGTAAGAGCATCCAAGCCGAACCTTAAGACTTCCGGCAAATTTAGACATTCAAAAAACACAGACCAATAAAAGTTTCAGAATTTAATGCTCTCGGGGTAGCTTTCCCTCTGCCAGCCCCACAAAAGATCACAGTCTCTGATAGCTCATTTCAGTTTTTCGGGACCATCCCAACAGCACTGCTGGGGGATGACTCTAAGAAGAGGATAACTGCTTTGTCTGGAAGATGAATTAAGGAGGAGGTTCAGCATTTGCACATATTCCAGTTCTGTACCTTCTGTTACACACAGGCTGTCGTTACAGCTGTTACAACATTAGACTCAAAGGAGACATCGAAATAATTCCTTTGTCTTGCATCAATGTCCAGATCATAGGAATGTTGCAGAGGAGTTTAAATCTTTGCCATATTATTATGGCAGTAGCACTAAGTAGGTGTTATTAAGTGTATTCACCCAGTTCCATATCCCATTCTCATTTTCTAGTCTGTGGCTGAAGAACTCAGATTTTTGTGTCCTTGCTGTATTTTGGATCATATTTAGAAGATGATCTTGCTTTGCAAGAGATTTTCAGCTGTTAAGCCCCAGTTTCGATTAATCCTGTGGATTATCAAGACAGCAGGAAAATTTATCTGGGATTACCTGAAAATCTCCTTTAAGCACCAGCTGTTTCCAGAGGTCGATGAACCACCCAATCCATAGATGGCAAGTGCCGTCCAAAAAATTTGCTGAAAGTATATCTCTGTTTTAAAGTGGTGAAAACCATGAAGTTCACATCCCTGCCCCCTTCCAGAACTATCATTCTGATCTGTAACTCAGAAAATACTGCAAAAGCAAAAGTTGAGCACCTCTCTCTGAATGTGATGGCTCTAGTGGTGAGCTTTGAGTCCTCTTTCCCCTTTAAATCGCCCTCCACTTTAATTAATACTATGCTCTCAATAGAGCATAGTTTTGCCAATAGACAGGGTCAGCGCAAGGGACACAGACACCAAGTTGAAGAATTGAGCTTGTCTTTACTTATGGTTAAAGCAATAACAATAAAATAACAAGTAAGGATAAAACAGAATAAGATAATGTAGTGCAAAGCAGTAAGACAAAAGACAAAATAGTACAGTGCAAAGAAAATAAGACAGGTATTACTGTATGTGGTTGACCATAGTGATTAAGTAAGATACATCACCAATTGTCCTAATTACCATCATCCAGATCTGCAGTTGCTGGGGAGCCCTGTTTGCAGTGAGGATCTGGAGAACCTGTCCTGGCAATAGAATAGAATCATTAAGGTTGGAAAAGACCTCAAGGATCATCAAGTCCAACCCAACACCACCTAACGCACTAAACCATGCCCCTAAGCACCACATCTACACATTTCTTGAACACCTCCAAGATGCACTTCTCTGGGCAGCCTGTTCTCAGCCTCCTCTTCTATAGACTAAACAGCTCCAGTTCCCTCAGACGTTCCACGTCAGACCTGTGCTCCAGACCCTTCACCAGCTTCATTGCCCTTCTCTGGACCTGCTCCAGCACCTCAATGTCCTTCTTGTGGTGAGGGGCCCAAAACTGAACACAGTATTCAAGGTGCGGCCTCACCAGTGCTGAGTACAGAGGCACAATGCCTGCCCTAGTCCTGCTGGCCACGCTATTTCTGATGCAGGCCAGGATGCTGTTGGCCTTCTTGGCCACCTGGGCACACTGCTGGCTCATGTTCAGCCGGCTGTCAACCAGCACCCGCAGGTCCCTGTCTGCCGACAGCTTTCCAGCCACTCTTCCCCGAGCCTGTAGCGATGCAGGGGGTTGTTGTGACCAAAGTGCAGGACCCGGCACTTGGCTTTATTGAACCTCATACAGTTGGCCTCAGCCCATCGGTCCAGCCTGTCCAGATCCCTCTGCAAAGCCTCCCTACCCTCAAGGAGGTCAACACACCCGCTCAATTTGGTATCATCAGCAAACTTACTGAGGGAGCACTCAATCCCCTCATCCAGGTCATTGATAAAGATGTTAAACAGGACAGGCCCCAAAACAGATCCCTGGGGAACACCACTGGTGACCGGCCACCACCTGGACTTAACTCCGTTCACCACGACTCTCTGGGCTCGGCCATCCAGCCAGTTTTTTATCCAGCAAAGGATGTTCCTGTCTAAGCCGTGAGCCACTAGCTTTTCTAGGAGAATGCTGTGGGACACGGTGTCGAAGGCCTTGCTAAAGTCCGAGTAGATGACATCCACGGCCTTTCCCTCATCCACTAGGCAGGTCACCTGGTCATAGAAGGAGATCAGGTTGGTCAAGCACGACCTTCCATTCATGAACCCATGCTGTCTGGGCTTGATCCCCTGGGTGTCCTGTACATGCCGTGTGAGCACACTCAAGATGAGCCATTCCATAGTTTTCCCCGGTACAGAGGTCAGGCTGACAAGCCTGTAGTTCCCCAGGTCCTCCTTACGGCCCTTCTTGTAGATGGGTGTCACATTGGCAAGTTTCTGGTCTTCTGGGATCATCCCTGTTAGCCAGGACTGTTGATAAATGATGGAGAGTGGCTTGGCAAGCTCCCCTGCCAGCTCCCTCAGTACTCAAGTGGATCCCATCTGGCCCCATAGACTTGTGAGTGTCCAGGTGGCATAGCAGGTCACTAACTGCTTCCTCCTGGATTGTGGGAAGGTTATTCTGCTCTTCATCCCTGTCTACCAGCTCAGGGAGTTGACTACCCTGAGGGTAACTAGTCTAAGCCCAAGACGGCCTCCGACCACCACATCTCCCAAACACTCCCTAACATATAGAGCCACCCCACCTCTTCTCCTTCCTTGCCTATCCCTTCTGAAGAGCTTATAGCCATCCTTTGCAGCACTCCAGCTATGAGACTCATCCCACCATGTTTCTGGGATGTCTACTAGGTCGTAGCTGTTCTGCTGCACAATGGCCTCCAGCTCCTCTTGCTTGTTGCTCATACTGCATGCATTAGTGTAGATGTACTTGAGCTGATCTGTTGAATCCACTCCTACCCTCACCATGCCACCCCTGGGCTTGTCTGTAATTGGCCTGGTAATTCCCCCTTCCCCCTTCAAACCTAGTTTAAAGCCCTCTCAATGAGCTCTGCCAGCTTATGAGCGAGAATCCTCACCCCCCCTATGAGACAGGTGAACTCCACTTGTCACTAGCAGGCCTGGTGCCACATAATCCTCCCTATGGTAAAAAAATAAACAAAATTGCACCTCTGGCACCAGCCTCTGAGCCAGGTGTTGATCCAGGTGTGCTTTCCTGATCCTCTCAGTATTCATCCCTGCTACTGCGGGGATTGAGGAGAACACTACCTGTGCTCCTGATCCTCTAATCGAATGCCCCAGTGCCCTGAAGTCCCTTTTAATTGCTTTTGGACTTCTCTCTACAACCTCATCACTTCCAACCTGCATGACCAATAGTGGGCAGTGATCAGAGGCTGTACCAGAGCAGGGAGCTTCCTGGTGACATCTCTAACCCGGGCCCCAGGGAGGCAGCAGACTTCCCTGTGTAAAGGGTCTGTTCGGCATATTGGTCCCTCTGTTCCCCTCAAGAGGGAATCACCGATGACCATTACCCTCCTTCTTTTCTTAGCTGAGGCAGTCGCAATGCGTGGGGCCGACTGACTCAGCTTAGGCGACTCCATGGATGGGCAGAGCCACGAGGATGATTAAGGGAATGGAGCATCTCCCTTCTGAGGAAAGGCTGAGAGAGCTGGGCCTCTTTAGTCTGGAAAAGAGGAGACTGAGGGGTGACCTAATGAATGTTTATAAATATGTGAAGGGTGAGTGTCAGGAGGATGGAGCCAGGCTCTTCTCTGTGACATCCAGTGATAGGACAAGGGGCAATGGGTTCAAGCTGGAACATAGGAGGTTCCACTTGAATATGAGAAAAAACTTCTTTACAGTGAGGGTGACAG
>WKFP01014154.1:618912-644619 GCA_011057875.1 Pterocles orientalis
CCCCCCCCCCCCCCCCCCAAACCTGGCCAGGGCTCAGGGAAGTTTCTTTATCTGTTTGGATTTGACCATGTTGTTCCAACCAAGGCCAGACATCTGTTCCTACAGCCTCGACAGCCTGTCTCCAAACATGGAAAGAAGGTACAGTCACACGACGTTTGGTCTTTGTTAGTGATTACACTTTACCTAAGCTGTTTGTTAATGAGCACACATACTTTACTAATGATCAGGTACTGTTGTTATGTGATGTTCTGTTGGAGGGGTTCATCTAGAGTCAACTTTGGTTCGAGGCCTGTTGCTCAGGCCTCATTACTTCAGCAGTTAATGGACTGTGATAGTTTGAAAAATCCTGTTATTTGTGGTGCTCTTTTTTTTGGACAATCAAGTTAGTATCTTCTAAAACTTAGGTGAATGTGCATTGAAACAAGAACAGAATCTGCTGTGTCTACTGAGAAAGACAGGGTGGTGTTTTTTTGAACAATATCTCTTAAATGTTTTGAATCTCCGCACCAGACTGCTTCCAAATGAAGCACCAGATCCAAAATGCACAGAAGATGTGAACTCTTCCTGCTGATCTGAAGAGTTTTTGAATCAGGTGTCCAGCTGCTAAAGGAGATTATGTCCATCTGTATGTCTCATATAAGTTTTCTTTAAACATTCCTGGATGGTGGGAAAGAACCACTTTTCAAACTTTTTTCCAAGATGTTTCTTGGTTCTATAGGAAACCTGTGAGCTCATTAAGATTCCATAAATAAAGGAGAAGGAAAAGAAAAGAAAAAACCCCAAACACCCAAGGACAAAGTGAGAAGACTCTGCTGGTTCATAAGAGCCATTCTCTTCCTCATCCCCTCTGACACTGAGAGTCAGTTGAGTGGAAAATCACTCTATCTTGAAAAGAAGAGCTAAGATTTGTAACCTTATCTTGTAGGACTTACCAAACAGAGCAAAAATACTACTGTAAGCTTTTCCAAAGTGTTACTGACCCCAACTCCAAGTCTGTTAAGAGCTCCTCTGGTGTTTAAACAGCAGTAGAAAGTCTGATGTCAAAAATAAATCTTCCCTCCACTCTTTCTCTCTCACATACCTAGTTGTGCAGCTTTTCCATCACACATTGTGTGCATGGGATGGAATGATAGCAAAAGTCAGCAAGAGTATGGCCTCTTGTTAGTGCCTTCCTTATCTGATTCAATGACTTACTGCAAGGGTAAGTCTATCAGTATTATTCTGTTAATAAACCTTACCAGAATGGCATATCCTAGCCCTTCTTTGCCCCAACTTGTATGCTGCTTGGTAGTTTTACTGGATTCTGCATGCATTATCTTACTCTGAGAAGCAATGTATATTACTCTGAGAAGAATGAAATGTCATTATTTGTGTATATGCTAACAAACTACAAATGCTGCTACCAATAAATACAATTATCCAGCCCTTACTGACAGTTGTGGCTACAGTACTTGATTCTTGTGATCACCTACAGCATAACGTATCAATGTACTTCTCAGTTAAGTGAAGTAAAATATACAACTAATGCTTGCTAATATTCCCCTTGTTCCTATTATTGTAAAAGATTAAAGAGACAGGCTATTTGGTTTTCATACTGACCTCTAGAGTTGTGAGTATTTAATTCACATCCTGTCTAATAATTCCTCCCAGGCTAGATAATCCTGTGCACAATCTTCTTCTGTACAATATGTCAGTCTTGGCATACCTCTGACCATCTGTGTTGTCCTTCCCTAGTCTTCATTAGGTTAAGGCAACTAAATATGGATATATTGCTCTATTGTCAAAGTTTGTCTTGTTGTATTAGTTTACATAATGCTCAAAAAATAAAAGAGCTTCTTTCCCACTCTGATGATAGCACTTGTAATGGAAAGACTTGCTTTTGTGTTTCTTTCTCTTCGGGTTTATCTGGAGTTCTAATTTCTCTTGAAACATGAAACTCTTTTCAATGTTTTCTAGAATGCTATATGTTTTCTGGGCACAGTGATGATGACAGATAGATGTTGAGGTACTGAAGAAAATGGAGGCTTATCAAAATAGAAAAGTAAGGGAGAAACTGTGAGGAAAGTTGGGAGAAATTGTGAGGAAAGTTGGTGTTCCTTTTGTTTGTTTTCAAGCTCAAAATATGTATGCCACAGCTTGACTAAATTACCCTCTAAGTAAGAGTGTGCGTATCCGTGTATGTGACCGACTATGATAGTGTTCTGCAGTTACCTTCATGACATAAACACCAGGGTAAGGAGAGATTTGATGGTTGCCTGGAGGATGATGATGTAATGATGAGATGGAAATGAGCTAACATTTTTTGAGAAGAAAAATCCAGGGAAATTTATTATGCTGTCGAACCATTTTCCTGGGGAAGGAATGTCAGTGCCATCACCCTCATGCACTTAAGTACTAAGGAGCATATATTATTTAATTATAAGGTGAAAAACAAATTAATAACATTATGTGATATATATTTGCTACATTCACCGCCCCCCGCCACAGGATTCAGTTCCACAGAAAGGAGGTGGATCCTGTGAGAATAAATAGCTGTGAGAGCATTTTTGCAGTGTAGAGAATAAAGTGTCAGGGAAAGCTATTTTATTGCTAGAATTCTAGCTAGCTTTGGTTGGTATGGTTGTATGCAATTAAGTCCCAAGTCAGTGGAATTATTTGGGATATTGTTAGTGAGGATATTTTGGGATATTTAATGAGGATTATTGGGATATTTCATCAGTGAAAAAAAGTATTTGGCCTGGACCTAAGGTTTAAAGCATAAATTTTAACATCAACAGTACTCAGTAGAATGACAGAGATAAAAACAGAGAAGAATGCACAAAAACTGAGGAGCTCTGCAGAGGAGAAAAATAAAATTTCACTTAAACTGTTAGTGCTATTTGGTATGGGATGCCACCTTGTGGACATTTTGGGGATATCATGTCTTTTATAAAATCCCTTGCAAGCCTTCCTTGAATATTCACTCTCTTCAGTCACTGTAGATAATCCTGTTTGCAGAGATTAGCCTTAGTCTTTAATAGGCTCTCCATCACCCGACTGTTTTATGTAATCTGAACTTTCAGTGTAATTTAGGAATTGAGCAATCCCACTTTGCAAGGTAAAAATCTGGGAAATGGAGAACTTTCCTTAGCTTGCCCGGTGGGCCTGGGAATCAGCCATGGTAAGAGCACAGTCAGTGTAGATATTGTGCTATAATTGTAGTACTGCACTAATATATGCTGTCAGAAAGCTCTGAAGGGAACTAATCACATTGTGTGTGGGAATAAAGAACTGGTGGTTAGCAAAAATGTAAACTGATCTTCAGGTTAGAGAATGATTGTGAACAAGTGAGGCAACAGTTTAGAAAGCCCTATGGTGAGCATGAGAACCAGCAGGTTCAAAACACCATGTAGTGGAAAACAGACAAAACCTGAAGGTCAGTAGAATGTAAAAGCAAAACAGGTTATGTAATCCTTGGTAATTAATGGGGAGCTTGCATTGCTCTCGGCAATGCTTCCCCTTCAGGGAACCTGAGTGCATTTGGTGTGTTTCAGCACACCATCCCAATCCCAGCAGGCCGGAAATCGGCTGTTGTGCACTTTGGCACGTTAACCCTATCACTACAGCAGTTGGAAAGGAGTTATTCCATGGTTGTCTTCAGCAGGACATTAGAATTGCAGGAAGAAAGAGCAAATGTGGGCACATCTGCTGCGTCAGCTGATGTAACACTTCATTTTGCATTGTAAAAGACTCTTCTCCCAACATGTTCAGATGCCTGCCATTCAAGTTGTGTTTCCATAGTGGTCTGCCTAGGGATAGCACAGGTGTCCACAAGACCTTTGTTGCAAATGTTTCACATCAAATGTCAAATGCTTCTTCCCTGCTAGAGGCATTGTGGAAATCTTAAGATGCAGTAGGTGACTGGTCTTCTGCCAAAAAGCAAAGTGTTTTGCTCCTGAGTTTACCAAAATACCAGGGTGGCTATCACAAGCAAGTGAAGAAATTAGCTCTCCTCTATGAAATGTGTATAGAGGGTCCTCTGAACTGAAAAGCTGTCAGAGGGACAGAGGCCATGTGTCCATTTTTCTGCTCTCCAGCTTTGACTCTCCTGCTCTTGGTCTGTTCCTGTCTTCATGTCTATCCCATAGAGTACCAGTGGGCCTGTCACTTTCCTGATTTCCTGCACTTGAAAGTAGCTCTCCCTTTCCCTTCTAACTTATTTTATTTAAATAAACATAAATATGAGGCTTCTGTAGTCATTTCCTAGCCCCCTTTCTCCTCTAGACCTAATTTCTGTCAAGGATAGTATTGATTTTTCTCAAATGGTAGAGAGATGCTGGTAAGGGCTTCTTCTGCTTCTTCTGCTACTATCCTCATAAATGGGGTTGGATACCGAGGTACAACTCTTCATGGGCTGATCCTTTCATTGATCACATATGCCCCGTTTTGTCCTCTACTTGCTCTTCCTCTGTAAGCCTTTTGCCCTGTCTTGCTCTTACCACTATCTTGTTTATCTGCAATGATCTATTGCTTTTGGCCTGATGATTCCAAAACACTTCTTTCAAAAAGAATTGGCCTGATTCTTTCAAAACACTTGAGCTAGGACTGTGATATCTGAGCTTAATAGAATCATAGAATGGTTAGGGTTGGAAGGGACCTTAAAGACCATCGATTTACAACCCCCCTGCCATGGGCAGGGACACCCTCCACTAGACCAGGTTGCTCAAAGCCTCATCCAGCCTGGCCTTGAACACCTCCAGGGATGGGGCATCCACAAGTTCCCTGGGCAACCTGTTCCAGTGCTTCACCACCCATTCACAGTAAAAAATTTCTTCCTAATATCCAGTCTGTATCTACCCTCTTTCAGCTTGAAACTGTTACCCACTGACCTATTAATACACTCCCTGATAAACAGAGCCTCTCCGTCTTTCCTGTAGGCCCCCTTTAGGTACTGGAAGGCCACAATAAGGTCTCTCTGGACCCTTCTCTTCTCTAGGCTAAACAAGCCCAACTCTCCTAGCCTGTTCTCATATGGGAGGTCCTCCAGCCCTCTCACCAGCTTTGTGGTCCCCCTCCAGACGCGGTCTAACTGGTCCATGTCCTTCCTGCACTGAGGACTCCACAGTTGGACAGAGTATTCCAGGTGGGGTCTCACAAAAGCAGAGGGGGAAAATCACCTCTTTTAACCTGCTGGTCACCCTTCTTTTGATGCAGCCCAGGACATGGTTAGCTTTATGGGCTGTAAGCGCACATTGCTGATGCATGTTGTGCTTCTCACCTGCCAGTATCCCCAAGTCCTTCTGGATGGTATCCCTTCTGTCCAGTGTGTCGACAGCACGACACAAGTTGGTGGTGTTGGCAAACTTGCTGAGGGTACACTCAATCCCACTGTCCATGTCTCCCACAAAGATTGTTAAAACAACACTGGGCCAAGTACTGACCCCTGCAGAATGCCACTTGTCACCAGTCTCCATTTCGACACTGAGCTATTGACCACAACTCTTTGAGTGCGACCAGCCAGCCAGTTCCTTATCCAATGAGTGTTCTAGCCGTCAAATCCATGCCTCTCCAATTTAGAGACAAGGATGTCATGTGGGACAGTGTCAGAGGCTTTACACAAGTCCAGGTAGATGTCCCACCAACACTGTGACCCTGTTGTAGAAGGCCACCAAATTTGTCAGGCATGATTTTTCCCTTGGTGAAGCCATGTTGGCTGTCACCAATCACCTCCTTGTTTTCCGTGTGCCTTAGTATAGTTTGCAGGAGGATCTGCTCCATGATCTTGCCAGGCACAGAGGTGAGATTGACCAGCCTGTAGTTCCCTGGGTCTTCCTTATTTCCCCTTTTAAAAGCAGAGGTTATGTTTCCCCTTTTCCAGTCACCAGAAACTTCACCAGACTGCCACGACTTCTGAAATATGATGGATAGTGGCTTAGCAACTTCATCCTCCAGTTCCCTCAGGACCTGCATCTTATAAGGTCCCATGTGGGTTTTTTGTTAAGCTAAAGCTTAGGTGCAAGGGACCCTGCAAATAACCAGTATAGTTAATCTCCATCTCTTATTCTCTTTCTCTGCCTACACAACCCTACATTTTTATGCTTTAGGTCTTGTGGACTTGGTATATTGGGAGATGCTTTACCCTGCCTCCCATGGGAATGCCTGTGAGCATCTTGCATAAGACTATGCCTGGTTACAATTATTCACCAAACTCCCTAGTGCAAAGCTGTTTCAAAAGCTTCAATCAAACTAGGAAGGGGGCTCAAGGGGACAGAAGGGTCACAGGGGAAGTAAAAGAAAATAGCCATGCATATGATTATGAAAACATAAGCCTGACTCATAGATAAGGTGACATGAATGCAAGAAGATACTTTTCTGGTTGTTTTTTTTCATGTTCTGTGAAGCGGCAAAACCAAAAGAGCCAGTGGTACCCTGAACTATCATCCCTGCTAGTAGAATTACCTCAGACAAAATTGGGGATATTTGCCCAAAAACTTAGGTCTGTAGCTCTTCATCATGCTAGATGAGTGCTCATCACAAGGCAGGATTGAACCCTATTTTGGTGGAGGTGTTCTCCTCAGATGGAGTAAAAGTTGTAAGTTTATGCAACCACGATGTGGTGGGCTGGGTGTGGCAAACCTGCTAGACTGCAAGAACTTTTGTTCCTCTTGTTTCTTCTTGCTGACATGCGAACACCAGCAGTGTGGGATATCATAGTGAGTAATGATTAGGTGCTGTTTTGTTTTTCCTGTGCAGTGGTTCAAGTAAATTGTAGCAAAATACTGAGTTGGAAGGGGGGTACACTGATCACCCTCCCAGTGAAGGTCATGTGAATTTCACCACTGACCTTGGCAAAGGCTAGATTTGGCAGGAAACTATAATAGCACTGTTTAGTAGCTCACAGATTTAATGGAAGCACAACTAACTCCTACTTCTGGTTTTACTGCACAGTGATCACAGATAAGGTGGGAAGTTATAACAGCCATTTTGAGCAAGTACTAAAAGATGACCCATTTTTAGGCCCCCTGTAGTGCAACACTTGGCCATTGTTTTGAAGACCTGCCCCATGGCTTAGGCTGGGAAACCTTATTTCCTTAACTAGACATGATATTTTTAAGAATGAGAAGCAAAGTGAAGTTACTTTTGTGTTTTATTAGAAGCTTTGCATTTCCTTCAGGTTCTTTCACTGACAGAAGGTAGCAGAAGTTGAGCTTCCTGTGGATAATAAACCTAGAAATCTGATTTTTGCTACATTGAATACTGGCAAAGAACAGTAAAGCTATGAGATCTCATACTAAAACCCAGCCTGGCTACTGGAACTGGGCATTTTATAACAAATATTTATTGAAATTATAGTATTGATTGTAATTATCCCCAGGACTTCCTTGCCTGCTCTAGGATGTGGAAATATGGGGCTGGATACTCTGAGACATTGTAGATGACTGCAGAAATAAGTGCAGTGGAGCGTTCTTTCTAATAATGTTTATCATCTTCCTACAGAAAAATTGCATTGGGTTGTCTTGTTGAGAGATCAATGGTTCATGGCTTCATGTGCTGTGACTTTAAAAATAGAATTCTGCCATCCAGTGGCTTTTGAATAGATTTGTAAGTGTAGGTGACACAACCAAGTAAGAACATTTAGTTTCACTTTGTTTCAGCACCAAGCCAGTGAGAGCATTACTGCAGCACAGTTACCTGAGAATTTGCTTGAGAAATTCTTTCCTTTCAGAGTGGCGGGGAAGGAGCCAGTGCTGTTTATTGTAATGGTGAAACCTTTCTTTCGTTTATCTCTTTGCAGTTATGTGGCTGTGGACTGCTGGGTGTGGGCATCTGGCTGTCAGTGTCGCAAGGAAACTTCGCCACATTTTCTCCTAGCTTTCCGTCGCTTTCAGCTGCCAACCTAGTCATTACCATTGGCACAGTCATCATGGTGACCGGCTTTCTGGGCTGCCTAGGTGCTATCAAGGAAAACAAGTGCCTCCTGTTGAGTGTAAGACATTTATACTTCTTTTCACCAAGACTAGTGACTGTTGTTTTGTTATTATTTTATATAAATGACCAGCGCAAAATAGTCTTGTGGATGACTGTAACATTGCCTTTGGCTTTCAATGTTCTGTATGCTTCCAGTATGACATCCCACACCTTTGGTCACAACGATATCATTGGTGTATTAGCAAATGTATTCTTGTTAGTGTGTGCTCTAAAGTATTAGATAGCAAAGCAAATTAATATCTGTTACCTCTGAATGGTTAAACAGGGTACGGTCAACCTGGATAGCCCTTCTGGAAATGTCTATTAGAAGTATTGACTGAAAAATCTTAAGCACAGCTGCTTTTGGATGTCACTCAAAGTCTCTCATGGCTACTTTCTGCTTTGCCCTTATCTAAGGCCTTTGTCAGAGGTTGGTGGAAACCATCTGACCCAAAGTTAATAAGTCAGGGTCTCTGCCAGGCCTTACCAATAAAAGGAAAAAAAGTAATAATCTGATCATTGGCAGTCTTTGTTCAGCGCTGAAGCACAGAGGTTGAGAATCCTCTCAGAAAACACAGTGTGGGTCACTCCTCCTGCATAAACCCAGGAGGCTTTATTGTTCTCTCCACCCCAAGGAGAGAGGTATTGTGGCAGAAGGTGAGAGGAGGGCTTTCAAAGTAGAAAGCTTTCAATTCAGTCACAGCTTTTCAGTCATAGGTGCTGTGACATTAAGGAGCACATGTGTTTTCCTTCTGTAAAAGTCTCCTTTACATGGTGTTGTGGAACAGCTGGGCGGCATTCCTTAGACCACCTTAGAGAGTTAAACTGGAGGACAAATGTGCACCTGTTTTTTTTCTGTCTGCTGCTTGGTTTTTATGTTGTACAGCTAGAAAAGCAAACAGAGCATAGTTATGAGGTCTATGTCATTCATTCACACAAACTGCAACACCAGATGAATTTTATTTTATTTTATTTTATTTTATTTTATTTTATTTTATTTTATTTTATTTTATTTTATTTATTTTTTAAAAGTGTTCATATTCTTACAAGGTTCTGCAAAAGTCTTTTTATAGTATCATGACTATCATGAGTTTCCAATTGGAGAGCTTGCTTCACTGCATACTATGTCTCCCCCAGTGTCTGTGTGGGGGATGCCATGCCTGTGTGGCAGTCCACCAGTACGTAAAGGCAACTAGTGAGCATGAAAAGCAGTGGAAAACTACTGGAGCTCCTACTTAGGATGCACCTGCAGAGAGACAGGTTTCAGCCACAGAGAGTTGGAAATAGAAGTGACGATATGGTTAAAGCCCATCTGCTAGGGAATCACTGCTGAGGCACATCACCATTGATCTTCGTGGTAATGGGTTTAGCATCTGTTCTGTAGTCTGTTTGAAAGAAAGAGACTACCAGGGCTGTGTGCTGTGACAGCAATAAAAAAAAAAAAAAAAAAAAAAAAAAAAAAAAGCAAGACAAAAGCATTGCTGAAACCTGCAAACTGATAGTAGGGCAAAACCTAAGATTTAGAAAAAGCTAGACAGTTAGCCTCCTCATGATGGTGAGACCTACTGGAGCTTTAATGGCAATATAGTATCAAGAGCCTGAATAGTTTGAAATCAAACTTGCATGTTTTTGGCAGTAGAGGAAAGGTTTAGAGGACAAGACCTATACTCTTCAGAGTTTCTAGCAGCCCCAGGTTTGCTCTCTAGTTGGCAAGTGTGTATACACTGTCTGTTTTTTGTTTGTTCTAGTTTTTCATCGTTTTGCTGATAATTCTCCTGGCAGAGCTGATATTACTCATTTTGTTCTTTGTTTATATGGACAAGGTAAGCAAATATGCCATATACATTAATTATCTGTATTAGCATTTAAACCAGGTTCAGTTTGCTTTTGTTCAATGGTGGTATGTGGGTTCTCCTTGCTCTTCACTTTGGTGAAGGTTTAACCTTGAGATCTTGTCTGTTTTCTGTAAACTGCTTCTGCAGGGGGAGGAGGAAGTGATGAGGAGGGCAAACAGGAGAGAAGAACCTGCTGAGCTTTACAATTTCCTCCCTGAAATAAAACCATGGTCCAGGGCATCCCTTTTAGTCTTCTCCTAAAAGCTAAGGTAGCCCTCAACATAGCTGTTTGATGTGTCTGCAAGAAGCCAATCATCTTCTGGACCTGGATTGTGAGAGATCCTACTTAGGACCTGGTCAGCTTTTTAGGGCGCAACCCTTGAGCAGGACTGGAGGAGACAGGCCTGGTTTATTCACGGGTTATTCCAGATGCCACCAGCCAACTCACTTGATTGGGCAGTCCCAGAAAGTTTCACAAGGGTGCAGAGCAGATCAAGAGGCAGCTTCTCATAAAGCCCATCTGTAGGAATCTACTATCTAGTAGAGACTAAGTGAAGTAAGCACAACTGGCTAGCTTGCCAGATAGGGAAGACTGAAAAAATCTTTGGGGAACTGGAGAACTCTGCTAAACACAGTACAGAGCTTTACAGTATAAGTGTGTCCAGACTGATTTTAAAACTTAAGTCCTGCCAAATTTGTATCTCCTCCCAGGCTGTCACTTTCAGGGACCTGGGGTGAACTTCTGATTTTGAATGGGATGTCAAAGAGGGATGAAACGTATCTTATAATATAGCTGTCCTTTAGGCCAAGACCCATAGGTTAATCCTTTCTCTGCTGCCAGCTCATGGCTCTCAGAGCCAAGGTACATTCCTACCTTCATCCAAGACCCCAGGCTCGGTCTGCAATTTATGCAAGAAATGGGACATCTCAGATCTCTCATTAAGCATTCCAACTTTCTCCTTTAAAGGAAGAAGAGCACATTTGAAAATCATAAATCCTGTCCCCAAGGAGAATAATAATAATGCTGGTTTTCAATTTATTTTGGACTGGCCATTTATTATAGCCTGCCTGACCCTGTGTACAGGATAACTGTGTTAAGATTGGGGGGCTGGGACTCTGGTTTTATGATATTAGCAAATTAAAGTACACCATAGTTTACAGGCAGGAGAGGCTGCTGTGGGGTATTGCCAATAGCTGGCAAAGTTAAAGTAAGCTCAGCAGATGTCTGCTGATCAGTCTTCAGTTAGTTTGAATCAGATCATGACTCTCAGTATAGGGGAAGCTGTTTGGTATCCTGTCTCATGAGAATTAATGCAGTATTTTGCAAGGGAGGGAGAGACTAGGTCTCGGCAGGTGCTGAAAGGTCTCACTGACTTGTGAGAGTCTTGAAGCTATGATGGAGCTTTTCTACCCATGTTAAGTTTGTGGTGAGAGAAGGTAACAGAGATCCATTCAGTTTGTACCATCTGGCCCTTTCTCTTACACGGCAGTGCATTGACTTTTTGTATTTTTTACATGGTGCAGGTCAGTGAGAGTGCAAAGAAGGATTTGAAGGAAGGTATGAAGCTATACAATTCAGAAAACAATGTTGGACTGAAAAATGCATGGAATATCATTCAAGCAGAGGTAACGTATTTTCTCAATGGAAAGAACCCAACAATTTGGCCATAAAGACCGCTGCAGTCTGTTAACTGTGGCATCCATGCCAAGTCTAAACAATGGCTAATGCAGGCTTTGGTTTCTGATTTTGCACTCCTGAACATCCAGGCAGTACTGTGAAATTTGGGTTCAAAGTGTACTCTGTAAGGTGAAAGATGCTTACTTCTCTCTGAGACTCCTTGTGCCTATCACAGGCACAGAGATCTGAAACAGAGAAGAAGGAGAAAAACCTGCACAGGTGGAACTGCAGCTTTGTCAGCTAGGCTTTTGCCATTTAGCAGTTGTGGGCAGATTACGTTATATTGTGGTGTTTGGGCTCATGTCTCTGACAAGAAGACGAGCATACCTTGGGCATGGGTCCATTTATTTTCTTTGTTTTTTTTTTTTTTTTTAATGCTGTTAAGTATTTGCTTTTAGTGATCGCTGAGCACAAAGCAGGTTAAAAATACAAAATTGTTGTTGCAGCCCTTTTGAAAATATACAGTGGTTTAGTGGAAGTAAAAGTTCATGGTGGTGCATGATTCACAAATTGTGCTAGCTAAGTTAATTTATTAATCTGTTACTTTTTCCATAGATGAAGTGCTGTGGTGTGAATGACTTTACGGATTGGTACCCAGTGCTGGGAGAAAATACTGTCCCAGACCGATGTTGTACAGAAAACTCCCAAGACTGTGGACGGAACTCCACCGAATTAGTGTGGAAAACAGTAAGACTTGCTTTACTCAGGTCAAGGCTTAGCAAGGGATGGGAAGGAAAAAAAAAATAGAGGGAATGCATGTGAAAGAAAATGGGACCTTGGGGTTTCAATGTTCATCTTTCATCATTTCAGGGATGTTATGAGAGGGTTATGACCTGGTTTGATGAGAATAAGCATGTCCTTGGTTCGACTGGGATGTGCATCCTCATAATGCAGGTAATACTGGTGTGATGTTTGTCAACATGGCTTTGATTTGCTGTCAGCATTCTTGATTCTGCTGTGTGAAAAGTGATGCTCGAGTGCTTTGAGTTTGATCATTATTTCAAAAGTGTCACATTTGTTTTATGTGTTCAATTAAGGCCATCTACTCAGAAAGGAAGCAGGTCAGTAGTCAGTCCCACAAAGAAGACATGCTACAGTGGGGTTTTTTAAACTGTTTTTTTAAATTTTGGAAGCAAGGTCTAGAAGTTGCCAAAATGAGTCAAATCATGGCCTCTGAACTGAATAGGTTAACATGTTTTCAAAAAGATATGCAGAATTATCATAATATGTTAAAGTTTTGGGGTTTCTGTATCACTGCTCTACTTTTGGGGGAGAATACCTGAATCCGATGTTCTCAGTCACAGTTATCTGGCTAAACAAGCAGAAGTTGTTGGATGAAAAGGAAGATTGACTTTTAGGTATTGATTCTGAAAAATTGTTGCACGTATGACAAAGAGCCCTGAGAGCTTTGTGCCTCCATCTGTGCTCTGACAGATACATCTTTGGACATCACTGTGTGCCTGAACAACATACATCCAATTTTCCTGATGAGTGTCGAAGCTTGAGAAATATGGCTAGTGTAGAATGACTTTTAAAAACTAAAGCTGGACCATGAACGCAAATCAGCAGTGCAGTTTTGGCAGCTTCCCTGTACTGAAGCCTTTATTGTTTGTTTTCCTTCAGATTCTTGGCATGGCCTTCTCCATGACACTTTTCCAGCAGATTCACAGGACTGGCAAAAAATACGATGCCTAAAGCCTCTGAAACATTATCACATCAACCCTTCTGTATCATCATAAAAATGAACAAAAGGAATGACCACAGAGAGTATCAAGCCTAGCCCTGCTGAGGGAATCCGTCCCATTGAGTGATCTGCTTTGTTGTTATTTGTCCACTTATTATCACAACTTGTTATTTGACTAATTGTTTTTGTCTGTTTCACATTTGCCATTTATTTGCCAAAGAGGGGGGAACCCCCCCAAACAAATGGATTTTCTACAGAAAAACATAAATCTACTCTAAGAATGTTTCTTAAGAAGATGTTTTGCTTTACTAATCCATGCTATATGTGTAAAAAATTATGTGTGTTCAACTTCAAGACAGAATTCTTCAAAGTCTTCTATTAAGTTTTCAAGCCTCACATCCAATTTATTGGAAGACTCAGAAAAGCCACTGTCCTAGGAACTGGAGCTGCTCTGCTTTGCAGCTTCTTGTACCTTATGGTGTATACTTTTTAATTATGATAATGATGATGATGATTTTGGTGGATATAGCTTAGAATTTAGTTGCCTGACTTATAACTTCTTACTCTTTTTTATTTTACACATTTATTGTACATTAATTTGGTAACCACTGTGCGATCTCTTGAGGACAGGTTTTTCAAAGTTGATAGCTGGTGCAGGCAAATAAAGACATAACTTTTCTCAAGTCCATGGGGAGGCATTGTCTACCTTTGTCAGGGCCTTGATGCCCTTAAGTGTTTCCTTTCAAATCAATGGCTCTTTCATCAGACAGAATGCAATGCCTTCCCATTGGACCAGATGGTGAGCTTCCTGCTCCTGTGAGGAAAAGTTCCAATTCCTTTACTCACCCAAAGTGGTGTCTGGCTGCTTTGATATCATGCTACTTTGAAAGCTAAAAGTACTGAGTAAGCAAGTTATTGCTCCCTGGCCTGAAGGAGAGAGATTGCAGTTGGACCTACTGGCCAGTTGGCAGCAGACTTCACAGATTGCGTTGTCTGTTTCAAAGTCTGCCCAAGGCATGGCATGCTACTGGATATGAGGGAAGGGGATGGGAATTTGATGGCAACATTGTGATACCACACACTTCATTGAAGGGGGTTCTTCAGGCAGATGCCAGCTGTCTCCCTGAGCTGGAAAAGGTGGTTTGATTAAAGGCGACCAGATGATGAAGGAAAGAGACAATTTCCAAAACAGCATTCAGAGACAGTATGTGTTGTCACACCTTCAGTTTAGAATTGGTTCTTGCTGACAGATTGCTGAGTCTATCCAATGGGGTAGTTCAAAGTTCACTGCAGTACGTATTTTTACCAACATTCCTGTTAGAAAACTTGAACATATATTTCTCTAGTTTGAATGCTGCTTCATTCCAAGCAGCTCCCATTTACCCTTTGTTCCAGCTTTTTGCTATTTTGTGAAAGAAGGAAAAGCTTAGATAGTAGAGGATGTTCTGATTTAACTCCAGTCAGGGCTCGACTCAGCTCTGAAAGAAACACTGCTTTTTGTACTAGCAGCAGTCAGAAGTGACCTTCAGAGATTACCTCATCCCATGTTACTCTCAAAAGGGTACTGTCATCTATGTGAGATGGGGTTTACTGTGACATTATTTGTCTCAGTTTCAGGAACTGCTGAGAATGGAGATTTTGCGCCTTTCAGAGCAATGCCATGTCAAACTACTCCTCTGATAAACAAGTTTCTCTTTGTGTCCAGTCTGAATATTTATACTTTAAACTCTTATTAAAAACAATATCATTTTCATTGTATCATTCAGCCTGTTTTTTCCTTGTGGGCTGAAATAGCTCTTGAGTCACTTCATATCTGGGAGTTTTTAGTTTCCTGTCTATCTTTCCAGTAGATCCTGCCTGCATCTGTACATCTGGAAGCAATAGTGGTTTGTGTGCCCTCTGTGTTACTTTGAGTTCCTATGAAGTCAGTGTGACAGGAAGGAGTGGGAATGTGTGGGAGATAGAGATGAATTTGGGTGTTGCAGTGAAGGAGGTTACTATTCTTAGACCATGGCCGTTGCCCATATCAGCACCATGCCCAAAGTTTCACAGCGCTCTTGTTTCCCACTGAAGCAGACAATGCCATATGGGTTCAGCTATTTCGCTTGGATTGCCTTTGAAAGAGGCAAGGGAAAAGCAGAGGGAAAGCACAGAAACTGAATACAATTTTACTTCCATTTCTAACAAACATTGGGACCAGGAGCATCTGAGCCCACTGGAGATGGATGTTCCATGTTGGAAGAAGACGGGGCTCTGATGCCAAGTGTTCTTGCTGCTACACATAAGACTGTATCAAAAGTTGCTAAGATGTGTTCCCATTTTTGCAAGAAAAGACAGGACAATTTTCATCTGACAGCTCCACTGCATTCTCCTTTTGGGCAGAGGTGCTTCACTTTATCTAGCTTTCTCTGGCATTCAAAATGAGCAGGGTGCAAGGCTGAGCAGGATCATCATCTCTGTCCTTTTGGATCACACAGTGGTATTTGCTGCATCTTAAATTTTAATCTGCAGTCAGTTTTTGTACAAAAAATGGTAAACTATATTAGTGAAAGTAATAAGGAAATAAAAAATGTTTATGAGTAACTCAGAGATTAAATTTGTAGTTGCAAACTCAGCTACTTGGCCTTCCATCTAAACTTATTTTTCTAGAATGCTTCATTCCATTTCACAATCTAGCAGCATAGATTCTAAAATATTTTTTAATTACTACTTTTGGTATTTTAAGCACAGTATTGAGATAGTTACACAAGTTTCATGTCTTCATCTCTATGAAGCCACCTACAGGAACGGAGTCAAAAGCAGGGCTGATTCGTGTCTCTAGCTGACTCTCTGGTGTGGAAGGTGATGACAGACGTCCTGAAAGGAGCAGAAGAGTAATGCCGTTTTCCAGGCAACAAAATACAGCCCTGGAAGGTGTGAGGCTGCATCAGTTGGTTTGTCAGAGAAGGCACTAACTGTCCTGTAAACTGGTCAAAGGGAGCTTTGGCTCATTTATGGATGCACTTTTTTTGCTTATGCTGGTGGGTGGCTGTCTCTTTTTCCCCAAATGTCACTCTGATTATTTAACTATACGTTTTTAGCATGTTTTTAAATAAAAACTGATACTGAGTAAAAGTATCTTTAATATACACAAATATTGATTTGTATAAATGCATACCTCTTTGTATCTCTGATTCATGAAAGCACAGTTCAAGAGTGTGAAAGTGCTGTTTCTCTAAGTGTTCATTCAGACTGTAGAGTACCTGATGTTTCACTGTGCTTCATGCTTGGAAGCTGCAGCAGAACTTAAGCAGAGATAATAGAACTACTTGAAGAACCTCTACCTGAAAGCTGTTGAAGTGATAGCAGTGAATTCTATTCCCTCCTGGTGGTACCAAGGCTGTTGTTAGTTATAGAAAGCCCAGGTGAAGGGTGCTCAAAATAAGTGCCCATAGCTAAGTAGCATGTGAGATGATGAAAACAATTGCATAAATGTCTCCAAGATGACAGAAGATGCCTTGTATATGGCATGCATTGAGTTTCTGGACTATGGTCATGGTTAGGCCAACTCTCCTATCCTGTGTCCACCCCCCCATTTGTATGCACAAAGTACAAACTCACACACAGGAAGGGTGCAACCAGAGGGCAGCCGAACATGGTCTTTCTTGGGCAATGTATTGGTCAGGCATAGAAAAGGCAAGGAGGAAAAGGGCATTGTCCCAGCAGATGGTTCTTGGGGGCAGCGTAGAATAGCACACATATAATTCTGATGTAACTTCTTCCAGTTGAGCAGCCTCATCCTGTAGCTGGCCTGGGGAAATCTGGAGATGTTTGCCTATGGACTAGCCATCTATTGTGCAGTAGACAGTAGACACTAAGAAAGAACATGCCATTCCCACCAGCTGATTTTTGCACCAGTTTTCTTCTATGCCATACCTACTTCCACCTTTACATAAAAGATTTATAAAAATAAAATATTTTTAAAAGGTGCCTCTTTGAGCTCATTTCTCTCATAACCCCAACTACCACCAAAAACAGAAGGGGACAAAAAAAAATTCCAAAAGGTGACTTGCAAAAGGTATTGCAACTACACTGCAGTTTAAGTCTGGAGCTCTTGAAGCTGTTGCATCTCTGAAAGGATACCCCCTCCGTCCTCTCTCATCCTCCTTCAAAACAATAATAATAAACAGTAATAGGTCCTTGAAGAACAGCAAATTGCTTTTGAGAGCCTGGTAATATAGGAGGTAGTTTGCGAGTGTCCCAGAGACTATAGACTAGTTGAAGAGGGTACAAAGTATTGGAGAGCTTGAAAGACATCCAGAGGACACTGAGAAGTCTCAAAGAAACCATGAAAATTGATTAAACAATGAAATAGATCACAGAGTAGCCCTCCAAATGCCAGGAAAGTAGAAGATGGTCTGAAAGATCCCAAGATGAAACAATGGAGCCAAGCAGAATCCAGCAAACAACAGAGAGTCTGAAAGAGATTCAGAGAACATAAAGTAGCCTAAATGAAGGGAAGAAAGCCTGTAACTGTCCAAGGAAACAAGATGTAGCAGTGTCAAGGAGGCCAAGGCAGAGAACACCAAACAGGCTCAGCGATAACAAGAAATTATCAGTGATATTAGAGGACCTCCACACTACCCAGTAGTACCAAGGGTGGCCTCTGAGAGGCAGAAAGCTTGAAAGTGCCCTGAAGAATATCATCAAAGAAGGGAAAATGAGCCAAAATCTGTAAAAGACTCAAGAGAACACCAAGTAGCCTCAAAGAGGCTAAGAAACTAGTAGAAAGCCTGAAAGAACCGTGGTGAACACACCGCAGACCTTGACGATAACAAGAAAGTAGCAGAGATTTTGAAAGAGCACTAGGAGAGTATGCCTGCAGCTGCTAAGAAAGAGGCTAGAAAAGCAACAGAGAATAGCCTTGGAGAAGGGAAGAAACAAGCAGGGAGGCTAAAAAAGTCCCAGGAGAAAGAAGAGGACCCACTGAGATGCTGTGAACCTTGAAGAAAGAGACTGAAATAGCACCAGAAAACCCAGTTTAACTGGGTGGGTTGGGGAGAACAGCAGAAATACTAGCATTGCTCTAAAGTCACCTCAGTGAGAGGGAGGAACAGGCCGAAACCCTGAAACGCGGCCATAGCAGCTTTGGAGAGGCTAGGGAAGTGGAGAGGTTGAGAGATTCCTAGAGAACAGAGAAGCCTTCCAGAACCTGGGAGACTAGAAGAAAGCCTGAAAGAACCTCAGGGAAGAGAGAGTAGTCTCAGCGAAGGTAAGAAAATAGCATGAAGCCTGCAGATGTGAAGGATAACAAAGACTAGCCTCAGAGAGCAGCCTCACAGAGACCAAGAAAGAAGCAGAGACGTTAGAAGTATCCAAGGAGAACTCATGGTACCACTGGAGGGTCGTGAAAGTAGAAGACTAGAAGAACCCCACTGCATGCAAAATATTCTTAGGGCAGTGAAGAAACAAGCAGATAGCCTCAAACAGCCTCTGAAAACATGCAGAGTAGCTCTCTGAGTGAGAGAGACTGATGAGGAGGAGTTTGAGATGGGTTGAGAGGAGAGCAGAAGGAGCCTATGGCAGGGTGTGACCATGTTTCTTCACCTGCGGTCTTTAAAAAAAAAGGGCAATAAACAGTATTGGACCCAGTATCAAACCCCAAGAAATGCAAATATTCAGCTCTCTGACAGTCAATTTGAACAGCTGATCACAACCCTTTAAGCTGAGTAGTCAAGCCAGTTATTCACTCACCTTGTCTTCCACTTATCCAAACCATACCTCAACGATTTGGCTACAAGGTTACTATGGGAAACTGTGACAACGAGCTTGCTTAAGCCCAGGTGAACAACACTCACTGCTCTCCACTCATTCAAGTGAATAGTTGTCTCACTGTAGAAAGCTGTCAGGGTGGTTGGGCATAATTTGCCCTTGGTCTTTTCCCAGTTGTCCTTCATGCAACTGGAAGTATTTTTTGTGGGTATTTCCTCTGTGATCTTGCCGGGAGTGGAGATTAGGCTGGAGATTCTCTAGGAGTTCTTTTTTGCCTTTCAGGGAGATGGCTGGAGAGGGGCAGTGTGTGCTATATGTCTCTTCAAATCATCAGGAATCTCCCCTGTTCACTGTGACCTCTCAAAGATGACAGCAGCTTTACAGTGACTTGTCCCTGTTTCAGGTTGACCCATGGACTTGTGTATGTCCAGCTTGCCTTTTGGTCCCCAACATAGTTTTGTTCTACTGTGAATAATATGCCACATCATTGCCAAATTTTACCACTAAGCTCAGGTACCTGAGGACTAAGAGCAGACATTGCACAAGTACATGCCAAGGCAAGGAAGGCACCACGTGTGACCTTTGTCACTAGGTCCCCTGCCCCATTTGGCAGAGGGTCCACTTTTTCTTAGTCTCCCTTCTATTGCCAGTGTATTCATAGAAGTCCTTCATGTTTCTTTCCATATTTCTCATAAGTTTCAACTCCAGCTGAGCTTTAGGCTTCCACATTCCACTCCACCACACTCAGGCAATGGCTATTCCTCCAGAGCAGCCTGGCCCCTCTTCTGCCCTCTGTGCACTTCCTTTGCACTGTCAACCTCAGTCAGAAGTTCCCTGTTCATCCATGCTGGCCTTCTGCCAGGCCTAGTAGACTTCCCACACATCAGAATGGACCCTTCTTGTGCTTTTTGAGGAGGTTGTGCTTGAAGTTTGACCAGCTCTTCTGGATCCCTTTGCCCTCCAGGGCAACTCCTATGGGATGCTTCTGCCTATCAGATTCCCTCAGCAAGCCAAAGCCTGCCTTTCTCAAGTGCAGGGCTGTAATCTTGCTACGTGTCTCATGTCTGGGTGGATTTTGGACCTACATTGCAGCCTTGTTGACAGTCCTGCCTCTGTCAGAGAGCAGTGAGGGCTAGCTGCTCCACCATGGAAGGATAGTCAGGAGTGGAACACAGTAATAAGGCAGGCACAAGCAGTGGCCTCACCAAGAAGGAGCTGGAATGCAGAATGGCAAGTCCAGGTCAGGATGAGGGCCAAAGACAGTGGATCACATGCAGCCCCGTGATCCCCCAGCAAGTCCATAGTGATGAGGCAGATCCAAAGTCAGCCAGGAAGCTGAACCAGTGGGTCTGGGTCAAAGTCCACATTGTGCAGCTACAAGATCAGCCTCAGACAGAGCCACTACACAGCTGCGATGTAGCACAGGCAGGAGCTCACAGCAAGGCCTCTGCTTAAAAAACAAGTGCTTGCTCCTAGCTTTCATTCCAACAGCTCTTATTAGCAAAGCAGCTGGATTTGGACTCAGCCACCTAAACTCTAACTTGGCCAACTAAACTCCTGGAAGAGTGATGCACTCTGGGCCCTGACACGCTGACCCCATCTCCTTCTTCTCCTGACTGGACTCTGGATAGACCATAAACCGATTAATTCAGTCAGTGACCCCTGTTAGCACATCTGCTCTGCCCTCCCTATTCAGCAGGAGTGCTGTGGGAGTATCCCTTGGCCACTGAGAGCATTACCTGTGCTGTGGCCAGTCTCAGCTCCTGGTCTGCCCCCCTTGCAGCTCTTCAATAAAAGTGTGTGCACCCATTTCACCAGGCACTTCCTTCGTGCTCCCTGTGCCTCCCCTTCTCTTCAGGCTTTGGTCAACATCCCCTGACAAATAGAATCATAGAATCATAGAATGATTAGGGTTGGAAGGGACCTTAAAGATCATCAAGTTCCAACCCCCCTGCCATTGGCAGGGACACCCTCAACTAGACCAGCTTGCCCAAAGCCTCTTGAACCCTTGCCCTTGCCCTTGCCCTTACGCTTGAACCCTCTTATCTAGGCTGGAAAGCCTCTTGGAAAACATGCTCTTGCTCCAGGCCTGTGTGGCATCCTGCATTTCCCTAGCACTCCCTGTTCCTCAAAGGGAGGCCCATGATCATAAAAGCCAAAGGTCTGTCTGCAACACTGGCTGTGCAGTCAGGTATTAACCCATAGGTTGGTGACCTCCTACCCAAGCCTTTCCTCTTCAGTGGCAGGACCAAGGAGAACAGCACCTGGGCTCCAGTGCCCTGTAGCCATTCCTGGTTTGTTAAGGTCTCCCTTGACAGTATCACTGGTGCACAATATGGCTGGGCATGTCAGGGGTAACAGGCCAAAGTCCAGACAAGCCTTAGCTCTCTCTGCAACAGCCCCAGTCCAACTTCTGTGCAAGCAACAAATGACATGAGGTAGCAAGTAAGATCAGTAGATGGGTGCCTCTGTACCCAGTAGAAGGAAGTCTCCAACCAGGTGGTTCAGGTGTAGTTCAAATTTGCGTGGCTGTAATGCATCCCTTGACAATGCATGGCACCAGGGTTGCCCTGGAGTAAACAGCGGAGTGATGCACTGAGTGGATTAGACCAGATGCTGGGATGCACGCATGTGCACACATTTGAGTATGGTAACATGCTCTAGCTGTGTGTACAGCAAAGAGACTCTGGAGGTTTTCTTTTCTCATTTTGTGGCAGCTAAGTACCACACAGTATCTCACTGACTTCTCCCCCCGCCACAACCCCAGCAGGATGGGGAGAGCAGAAGTGAGAGAACTCATGGGCTGAGATAAAGATAGTTTAGTAAGTGAAGGAAGAGGGGGGGAGGGAGTGATGCAAAGGCAATCACTTACCACCTCCCACAAGCAGACAGCAGACGGGTGCCCAGCCAGTCTCTGAGCAATGGCTACCTTCCCAAAATCCCTCTCCCCTCAGTCTATCTTACTTGAGCATGATGTTATATGGCATACAATATCCCTTTGGTCAGTTTGGGTCAGCTGTCCTGCTTGTCTCCTCCTAAATTCTTGCATACCCCCAACCTACTTGCTGGTGGGGGGCTCAGTGGGAAAAAGACAAAAGTCTTGATGCTGTGCAAGCACTGTTCAGCAATAGCCAAAACACAGATGTGTTATCAAAACTTTTAGTCATGAATCCAAAGCACAGCACCATACAGGCTGCTACAAACAAAATTAACTCTGTCCCAGCCAGACCCCATACACTCTTCTACGTCACTTGAGTGCTGGGGAAAAGAGACACCATGAGGATACACAGAGATGTGGGATGCCTCTTCTTCTTATGGATGACTATCCTCTCCAGACTTCCCAGACAACCATAGGCTACCAACCCCACAGTTTGCAGTGTGGGATTTTGCCTGAGCATCTCAATCATGCTCACTACATTCCCCAGACATAGAAGAAACTACTATCAGTTGCTTCTGCTGCCCAATGTAACTGGGCAAAAAAAGTGTTTCGCAAATCCTTTTCTCTCCTCAGAGATAATCTTAGCACAGCACAGAGAGCAAAGACAGAGAGGCTGCACAGAGAAGCCATTCCCTACATTAGTGTTATTCACTAGGAGGTGAGATGGACAGGAATGCCATCTCCAGTCATTGAATAAGGTTGCAAGTAATCCCTGCATCCTTTTCTAAGTTGCAATGAATGGTAGGAGAGGAGTGCATCAGTCTCTTTTTCCCTGTGTATAGGACTAACCATTAAATTGAAATCTCAGGTTGATGGAGTCCAGTGCAGGCATGACACATATATTGGAGCACAGAAGGACAATGCATAGTACACACACTGTAAGGGAAGTAGGGTGATGAGTGAAGTTTAGTGATTAAAACAAGGCACAGGGAGCAGCACTGCAGGGTCAGTGAGAACCAGCCCCCATTCAGCTGCTTGTGTCATACTTGAGAAACTGTGCAGCTTCTAGCAGACTCACTGTTTCTGAGGTTATCTCATTCTCTGACTGTGTTTCAGCTGTTTGTCTCAGGCCTTAATGTCATTATGCAATGCTTCAGTTAGTTATACCTTGCTTTGTTAGACTAGAAAAGGTAGAAGTCCAAAATTAGTGCAGGTATCAAAGTGTTCTGGTTCCCCTGGGCTCTGCTCCATCCTTCTCTAGAGAAAAACAAAAAAAATCCTTCCAGATCTCTACCTTTCTGCTGCTGCTACAAGTGCATCTATTTGCATTTAAGTTCTCTTAATGCCAGATGAAGATTTGGGAACTTCCTGGACTCCTCCTCGCTCCAAAAGAGAAGACAGGCTGAGATGCTGGTGCTCAGTCTACGCATAAAAGGAGACAAAAAGGCAACCAACAATTTCAAGCAACCAAGTAATGGTGAGGTATTGGGTATTAGAATACTAGGGAAAAAAAAAGGACACCTAGGGATATGAAAGAAAAATGAAGGCAGACAAAGAAAACTTTTGGCTGTGGGCTGTGTTCTCCATGATTAAGGGACAGAACAGATACTGCCAGAGACCATGGCTTTCAGTCAGTATCACAAAAAAAAAAGTGTCAAATAACTGAGATGTTCCCAGACCTTTTCAATTTCAGAGATATTGCAGAATAGGGATAGGCCTAACTGGGGAAAGTACACCAGGAACAGAACTAGAAGGGTCTCTTCTAGAAAACAGAAGGATGCAGAAAAGTCAGGTTAAGAAAGATCACATCTAACAGCTCCTTGAACAACAAATCAAGATGATGTTGAGGTATAATGATTGCTTCTATGGGTTCCTCCACATCTCAGGACCAATGCCGTATTTGAGGTGGACAGCCATTGCCTCCAGACATGATGCTCTGTAATAAGGAGAATATTTCCTCATTCTCTTCTCTTGCCTCTGGGCAACTGTATTTGTGCATATACGAGTTTGTGGATACCACAGGCTTCACATGGCATCCTAGTATTTCCTGTATGCTGCAATATACATGCCCACCACAAAATCTTTAAAGTTTTCCACAAAGTGGCAAAGCACTGTCAATCTTTTTTTCTTTTCATGGCACAGTCATTATATTGTTATGTTTTTTTGGCACAAAATTTTTATATTTTATTCCTTCTTTGGTAGTTCTGTTTGTTTTCTGCTTACTCTCAGTTAACACCAGCAGAATTATATTTCATTATAATTTACATTATCATCAATTGTGTGAATGCATCATTACGCTGATTATTTAAAAATCTACCATGAAATGTCAAATACCAAAGAATCACCCACTTTTCCTCTCTACAATAATGCATAATGGCAGTTTACCTTCCTTATCTTGTCTTAGTTGATACATCCAAAAAGCAGAGATCAGGTATTCAGGGGGACATAGACAAGCTGGAGGAAAGGGTTCAGAGGAACCTTATGAAACTGAATAAGGACAAAAGCAAAGTTTTACACCTGGGAAGGAATAACCCCTGGCAACAATACAGGTTAGGAAATTACTAGCTTGTGAGCAGTTCCTCTAAGAGTCGAGTCAGGACCCTGGTGAACAGAAAGCTGGATGTGAGACAGCAGTGTGCCCTTGTGGCAAAGTTGGCCAACTGCCATCTTTGGCTGTAAAATAGCAGGGCCCTACACAGTAGGTTCAAAGCAAAGGATTACTAGCATTTGTTAAACTCCATCTGGAATACTGCGTCCAGTTTTGCGCCCATCAGTACAAGAAAGGCACTGATCAACTGAAGCAAGTTCAGCAGAGGACCACCAAGACAGTCAGGAGGCTGAAGCACTTGCCCTGTGAGAAGAAACAGATGGACCTGGACTTGTTTAGCCTGGAGAAGATAAGGCTGGAATAAGAGGAGCTAACTACAATCTTCCAATATCTACAGAGGTTATCAAGAAGACAAGGCCAGGCTCTTCACAGTAGTGCATGGTGGCAGGGCAAGAGACAAAAGGCTTTAGCTGTAATAAGAGGTATCAAATGGATACAGGGAAAACTTCACCGTGACAACTGTCAAACATCAAGCATTGGAAGAGGTTGGTCAGAGAGGCTGCGCGGTCTGTATCCTTGTATGTTTCAAGACCTGACTGGATAGAGCCCTGAATAAAACGACCTGATCTCATAGTTGACCTTGCTTTAGGCAGGACATTGAACTATATAAACAAGGTACATTCCAGCCTGAATCATCTTTTGATCTACCAACTGAACCAATTAAAGAGGCATTCTGTTAGGGTACTGACTGTAATTTCTCATTTCTTCAGCTGATTTTTAGCAGCTTGGAGACACTGTGTCTGCTATTTCCCTATCCAGGTAAAGGCATCAGAAGGAAGACTGAGGGAGCTCACCTCATAGGGTTACAGTGAAAGGACAAGAGGCAAAGTGCACAAGTTGCAATATGGGAAATTCTGTCTGGACAAAAGGAAAAGAATACTTCTTGCCCCTAAAACAGTTCAGCAGACACTCCTAGAGAAAAAAAAAAAAAAGGTGGATGACAAACTGAGCAACCTAATCAAGATTTAAAGTTAGGCCTGCTTTGGTAAAGCACTTGGCTTAAAGAACTTCAAGTCCTTTCAAATCTAGACCCTTCTATGATCCTACAATTTCTGTACCAGGCAGTACCAGTATGTTCTTTCTTTTACTTCCATTTGACCATTCCCTGCAAAAATGGATTTGTAACTCAAGTCATATGGCCAGACCTCTCCAGTTTCTGCCTTTTTGCTACTTGAAGTAGAGGCTCATGAGAAAAAAAATCATGTGTTTTCCAGAACAGCTGTTAGTCTGCACACAGTATGTAAGATATCCACAGAGACCTTTGGATTTCAAAGTGGCTGATGTTAGACATAAAGCACTGCCAGCATCTTTAAAAAAAAAAAAAAA
>WKFP01014154.1:645262-658257 GCA_011057875.1 Pterocles orientalis
GCACAGGCCTTATGAGGAGCGGCTGAGGGAGCTGGGATTGTTCAGCCTGGAGAAGAGGAGGCTCAGGGGAGACCTTATAGCTCTCTCTAACTTCCTGAAGGGAGGTTGTGGTGAGCTGGGGGTCGGCCTCTTCTCTCGTGTAATCAGTGATAGAACTAGAGGGAATGGTTTCAAGCTGAGACAGGGAAGGTTCAGGCTGGACATTAGGAAGTATTACTTCTCGGAAAGGGTAATCAGTCATTGGAATGCACTGCCCAGGGAGGTGGTGGAGTCACCGACCATGGGAGTGTTCAAGAAACATTTGGACGTTGTGTTGAGGAATATGATTTAGCTGGGAAGTATTGGTAATGGTTGGACTAGATGGTCTTCTAGGTCTTTTCCAACCTTGATAATTCTGTGATTCTGTGATATTAACTGGACGTTGTTTGACTTGTGGAGGTTATTGTTCCACTTCTTGGAAGCAGAAGTTGAGGAAATTGTTGGGAAGTGTACCTGTCTTGGTTAAGCAGTTAGAGTGGGCGAATTGCTGACTCTTTTTTGGGAGTAGGGCAAGCTTCTTTCTCTGAAAGATTCCCCCCCAACCTACTTAGAATTTTTGCTTGGAGGGGGGTGTGGCAGACAGAGTTCATGTTGGGAAATACATGCAAGTAGAGTCAAGTACTTTCAGAGTTTTCAGAATTTTACTGATGAATGAAGAAGGAGCTGAAATCTGGCAGGGACTGTTCTTCTAAAGGTATTCCAGCATAGCTCTTGGTAGGTTTGAACTTGTCTGGCTGCTTTTAGAACTTCCATAATTTTGCAGCATCCACAGCATACCATGAAAAGGAATTCCATAGATTGACACCTGTTTTATGAAGAACTTTCACTTGTTTTGAACTTGACATGTGCAACCTTTGATAGTTGTCTTCTTATGTTGGAAGAAAATGGGATTTGTTGTTCCCTGTTCATTTTTTTTGTGATTTTGTAGACCTCTTCTATATCCTTTCCTCAGTCCTTTTTATTTCCATCCTGCAGAACACCAACTATGGTGGTCATTGCTTCTGAAGCCACTCTGGCTTTTGGTGCAAACCTTCTGTGTAATTATAAGTAGAGAGTACCAGTAATTTTACTGTATCATTTTTAAGTGGGTGCATTAGAAGGAAACAAACCTTCATGCAGTGTTGAGGAATGCAGTGTGGACTTGCACAGTTAAGTAATTATATTATTTGTCTTAATTTGTTTTTATTTCTAACAACTTCTGATATCCAGTCTGATATGCTCACTGTTGGTGAGTATGTCGTAGGCGTTTTCTTCAAGCTGTCAGATGTAACCCCAACAGCTGATTCCTCAGTGGTATGTAACTCAGACCCTGTTGTATATATGAATGGCCTTGCTCATATGACCATCAGTATGAAATTTAGCACCTCTCTTTGATCTGATAAAGCCTATAGCTCTAGCCTTTACCAGCACACTTACAGACATTTGAGAGAGTTTTGAAAATGTTTAGCTAACTTCAAGGGTAATATTGGATAAGTAGCAAATTGGGACTTTTTTTCTGAAAAAGAGAAAACAAATCTGCCCTCCACCTGCCAGAGTGTTTTAAGGGAATTACATATTCACATTATTTTGCTTTTTTATTACTTTCTCCAATAAGGCATTTTTGCAAATAGTATCATATCTGTTTTTGTGTATGTGTGTGAATATTTCAGGAAATGCTTCAAAGAACATCAGAAGACTTTTTTCCAAAGATGGAAAGTTCAGTTGAAGAGATGGATACCTCTGATACCCAGTGGGGCTGGTTTTATTTGGCTGAGTGTGGTAAATGGCATATGTTTCAGGTAAATACCTATTAAGTTTTATTAGCTGGGATGGATTCTATAAGTCAAGCTACCTATTGTTGAATTTGTCTAAATGTGCTTTTTCATTTATTTTGAAGACTGATTCAAACAGTCATTGCTCTGTTAGCAGTGAAGATATTGAAAGGAGCTTCCGAACAAACCCACATGGTTCTGTTTCTTTTACTACTGCAAAATTTAACTACACTCTAGACTTCTCAGGTATGTATCTTTTCATAGAGTAAATTTAAATAATAGAAAGTGCCAGATTGATTTGTTTATTCAGCAAATTGTTGTCCTTGTATCTAGTGCAAAATCTTGTGATTGGAAATGTTTTATTTTCTGGAAAGTATGTAGGAGTTTTTAGAAACAGCTGCCCTGTTACATTTTCTAGTGTAGTTTATTAATAGAGTAGCATGTTTTGTTTAGTAGCACATTACTGGCACTTACCTCAGCTTCAGGTGGTATGTAGCATACATCTATGGGACTGGGAAGTTTGAACCTTTTTTCTTTAACGTGCAAGCTTGAAAAACCTCTTCCATTCAGAGTCTGTATAAGAAACATTGATACGGATGAAGCTATCTGCAAAATACTGTAATCAAAGTGATTTAGTAATTCAGCAGGTAGTTGAAACCAATTCTGTTGTCAGAATAACAAGGAGATAGGCAAAAGGATTTTCTCATAAATTATAAAGATTTCACTTACGCCATGCTTGTAAATTACAGAATATTACAGTATTCTAGTGTATGTAACTAATTATAAATTAATCTGTTCTTTGTTCAGAGGGGTGTTCTAATTACTTCCTATTTAAAATTTTTTTTAGCTTTTCCATCCATAGATTGTTTATTTTGTCATTAAATTATGAAACCGTTATATGCTTAAATAGAAGCCTCTTCCTAATCAAAGAAAATAATAGTATTTCAAATACAGAAAGTGGGGACTGGATAAAATGGAAATGTACTGGGAGTAGAGTAGTATGTAACAATGCAAGGAGTTTTGTTTACTTGTGTTGAAATGTCTGTTTAAAAAAACCCCATTGTTTTGCATCTGGAATAAAAACTCTAAATGCAAATGCTCAAGAATGCTTTTTATGTTACTATTTGTAGGTCATGATGTCTTGCATTAGGGATAGTAGTAATGTGCTTTATCATCCTAGTTGTATTAAAGTCAGTGGAGGTTTTGCTAGTGACTTAGTGGGGCTGAATGTTAGGTGTTTTAACAATAAATGTTTTGTTTGTATAATATTTGTGCACTTTGCCAACTCATATAAATGACAATGATTCTGAAGCCAGTATTTAGAAACATTTATCAAAAATGCTGATTTGTTAATTGGTGAAATATGAATTCCTGTCAAGCAACTTTGCGTGTGGTAATGTTAGTTTAAAAAATGACACTTAAATGTTTCATATGCTATAGATGAATTCCAGAAACTTTCATTCTAACTCTTTTATGCTCAGTGATGAAACAAACCAACCTAACTACCCTCAAGCAACGTCCAATAAAGCGAGCTCCCTTTTCTATCAGTGCTTTCAGGTAAAAGGAAGACTCCTTATTTTTCTTTCATTCATGATTCTTCTAAGTAAAATGAACAAAAATGTGTTTTATATTTAGTGTTTATATTTATTTACTTTTTGCATCAAAGAATTTGGGAGGCGAACCAAAGTTGGAGAGCTAGTCAAGTGAAGAAGGAAGACATTTCAGAGGAGAAGAGTGCCAAAATCATTTTTAGTTTGGTTTTTGTCTTTTTTTTCTGAGAAAGTAAGGGACTTGTAGTGGGAGAGGCAAGGTATACTGAATACTGATATTATTTGGCAAGGTTCTTAAAGCTGTTCCTGACTTTAGCCATTGGAGTCCCTTGCTGCAAATACCTATTGAATCAGAATTGCTGTGGAGAAGCAGCAGCAAAAAATGGAGCAGTTTTTCCATTGTAATAATGAGTTAATAATACTTCTTAAAAAATTATTGTAACAGCAAAAAAGATTGAGTTATTTTCTTGCCTGTAAGTTTTAATCATTTACTCTAAAATTATTTTAAATTACAAGAAATTGCCTTGTAACAACAAAATTGTTTTATGAGTCTAATCACTTTAGATTGTAAGTTTCTTACCACTTGATCAGTCATTAAATGTAAAGCTGTGCTGATGTAAATATACTCACTAAACCATAAACTGATCTATGCAGTGATACTAGCACAGGTTAAAATTGACTATATGGAATATGTGGGGGTTTTTTCCCCAAAAAGTTTCTTATGAATAATTTTATTTCTGAATTGTTGTCTGATTCTACTTTCAAAAAGAAATTTGGCGTTTGTAATAAGAAATGTAGTAGCAATCTTTTTACATTGACATTCAAGACGACCTTTTTTTTTAAGTTGTCAACTGTTTTTTCAATGGATGTTTGCTGGAGAGTGCATGCATTAATGTGTCAATTCACTTTTGTTTTTTTTTTTGTTTCTTGAATGATTGCAAACAGCATTCTCTTTCCATGTGATGACACCATTCTTTACTTTCAGAAGATTGCTTCTTGTAGTCCCAGTTTTAAGGCTTAAAATCTGCTATGTATGTGGTGAATATGCTTAAAACACTTTTTTTTAAGGTTTGGGGGTTGTTTTTTTAAAAACAAATTCAACTATAATTTTCAAGTGTGTATTTCTAACATGATGCTTTTAAATACTTCAAAGGAAGGCTCAGTTTCCAGAGTCTTAGGTTAGCTGCAATTCCTGAGAACTTGCAATGTTCAGGCTATATCTACACTCTCACATTTCTAAATTAGTGTTGCTCTCCTGTTGTTGTGGACCTTTCTGACCATCTCTTCTGATTTACTTTCCTGTCTTTTGTTGGGTGGATGGTGTAGTAAAACTGTTCATTACTGTGGTTTATTAGTAAGAATTTTACTAAGCCAGAATTTTAATACAAAATAAGACCTCTTACCTTTGACTTTACCTGCTGACAAAAGCCTTTGTTTGAATTAAAACCCTAAGTAGTTTTGTATAAGGTTGTCTGGTTTTTCCATACTGTATTGTTTGGAGCAGGAGCTTGACAGGAAGAAAATGCCTCATTCTTTGATATGGTGTGTTTTTACCTTTTTTGGTTTGAAGTTTCATCTGTGAAAATGAGGCTATCCCTATGCCTTCACACTGGGAGAATGTAAATACAGAGGAGCCATATCAGGTAAGAGTTGGTATCCAAGTTGGTCAAAAGCATGTGATAATTAAATAATACATTGAATTGAAATTGTACTAACCTCTTTTTTTCCAGCTTGTTCCATTGCAAAAGAAAACAAATGAATATAATGAAGTTTCTAGTCTCTTTGGAAAAACAATGGATAGCCACCGAATTAAAAGAATTAAGAGAATACAAAATCTAGACTTGTGGGAGTTTTTTTGCAGGTGAGATTATTTCTAAACCCAACAGTTTTAGGATTGTTAATGGAGCAAATCTTGAAAGCATGCAGCAGAAATATTTTTAATGGCTCCTATTATTAATGAAAATGTGTTACTTTATATCTTAAAAAAAATTTTCTTATTTGTCATTCCTCTGTATTCAAATTCCCATTTTTGAGACTCTGTAGCTTCTGCAGGTGCAGAAATTTAATACTTGTAAAAATGCATTAGATGTAGGTGTAGCACAGATAAGCATTAAAGATGTTCAGGACGTCCATATGATAGATGCCAATGATTCTTACATCACATTACAGTGAAGTAAAGAGAACAAAAATAAGATTTCTGTAAAATAATTCATTGACAGGCTTGTATTTTAATTTTTAGTGAATAAAGCAAATGAATATTTGTGGCTTGTTAATTTCTCAACTTTGAAACCTAGGACAGAATTAAGTGTCCAACTAGCACATATTTGTGTAATTTCTTCAAGCTCTGTGTGCTACGAAAGCTTTTTCTAAGTTCTCTGCTGTTCCCTCTTCGTATTGTGCTGGTGTGGAAGAAATAGGAAGTGCCGAGTTCTGTTTCCACTTATCTTGTAGGATTGATTTTAAGCAGTTGCATTTGACAAATTTATTTGTGTAATCTCTAAGAAAGAATACATATCAGAATTGGTTTTAAAGATCTGTTACACTGTTAAAATCAATAGAACTAAGTTAAATAGTGAAGAAATAACTAAGCAGATGGATATTAAAATTTTGCATAAGTTATATGATTTTTAAAGAGGTAATTGTTAATTTAAAGCTATATTCTGAATATGCATAAGGAAGTTAATTGAAGTTCGTAGTTAAGAGAGTCAGCCTTCTCTTAATTGCAAATTTATTTGGTTATATTTACCAGCTTAAGTATTAAGACTTATTTGCTTGGCCTTGTGTTTCAGTATCTACCTTTCTACAAATAAGTTTCTGTAAAGGTGTATTTATACTATCTTAATAACAATCTTAATTTCGTAGATTAGAAATAGCAAGCAGACTTCAAAATAAATGTCCTTTGAGTCTCCAGTGTAGAACATAAAATCATAGAATGGTTTGGGTTGGAAGGGACCTTAGAGATCATCTAGTTCCAACCCCCCCTGCCATGCAAGGACACCCTCCACTAGCCCAGGTTGCTCAAATCCTCATCCAGACTGGTCTTGAACACCTCCAGGGATGGGGCATCCACAGCTTCTCTGGGCAACCTGTTCCAGTGTCTCACCACCCTCACAGTAAAGAATTTCTTCCTAATATCTAGTCTAAATCTCTGCTCTTCCAATTTAAAACCATTATCCCTTGTCCTGTCACTACATGCCCTTGTAAAAAGTTACAGATGGTAGAGGGGGGCAGGGGAAGGCCTTTTTTGCTAAGCTTAGGAACTGATGTCATTTGGAGAGTGTATTAGTTTTCCTCACTGGTCAGTGAGTAGAATTCATGGCTTAAGAGCTCTGTGGATGCTGTGCTAGAATATTTTCTAGGTACAAAGCTGAGTATGAGAATTAGCATTTCCTATGTCAGGAGTATTACAGTATTGCCATATAACTAACTGCAAAACAAGGTACTTTTTAGTATCTGTATGGTATAAAAATATATGGAGAAAAGTCATTTCAGTTTTAGAACTTTTTTCCTGTCTTAAAAAGATACAAAACAATGAAAATTGCTAAAGTGTATGCAATTGAGGCTTAGCTGCTTTTCTGCTGAGGGTAAAGTACAGCCTTGGAGTAGATGGGCTTTCACACACTGGTGAAGAAATTATTGCAGGTATTCCAGCATTTCAGATTCACTGACAGTTCTTTTGGTGTCCCATGTGGGAAAGTGAAAGTAACCAAAGATGAATCTTAGTCTAGCATATTTTGGTTTTTGCATCTCAGTTTGGAGTTGTACAGGAGTACAGCAAGTAGAAAACTTTGGTCAGTGAGATTGCTGCCTATCTTTAGAAACAGCTTGTGTGCTTGTGTATGTACAAAGAGCATTTCTGTGGGTATTCAGTTTTGCTTTAGGTTTCTCCTTTATTTTAGTGATCTGGCTGTATGAGAGCCTTCTGAGTGGTGGATCAGCTTGATTTTGTTTTACTGGATCACCTTGTCACTACTGGTGGAAAGATCTAAGATGATGTTTTTAGAATAGTTGGACTCTTTGATTTCTGTTCCAAATCAACAAAAAGTTCTGCTGTGGAATTTCTGCATTCTGCAGAACCACCTTCCTGCTGTGCTCAGTATATTCTACCACTTATGAGGAATGATTGCTACTTACACTCTTGTGGTTTTGAGAAAGTGTTTTGTTTCATTGATAAGGTCAGTGGTTAAATTTGAGCATTGCTTGAATGATTATTTGCATCATTGGACTGGTCAAAACACATTTGCCTGTTATAATAGCTCTCATATGAGTGACTATTTAAAACTGGTTTTATGAAATCAACTGGTTGGAGATAGTGAAGGACTGTTACAGAACATTTTTGGATTATTGATTATTTACCTTTTCTAAAAATTTGCTGTGTTCCCCTATTTCAAAAGAAGTTACTCTAGGCTACCTTTATACATTGTCAGAGATCATCAGCCAAGAATAGGGGGCTGCTGATTGACAGATTTCATATGTTCAGCATTACTAGCCCTTAGCTCAGAGGTGTTGCCTCACATGGGTAGCTTGCTTAGGATGCAGGGGGTCTTGCTTCCTGGGTTTTGTTGAATTGCTAATAGAATGGAACTTATGTGCCTGGAACCTCTCTACCTCTGACACAAAATGTCAGAAATGAGATTATTAGTGAAACCTTTCAGATGCCCTTGAGATTCTGTTGACATTCTTCTGATTTGGAAAACAGTTTTAGGGGGGAAAAAAAGACAAAAAAATTAAGTTGCCAAGACATAGGTATTTTAGTTTGCACTAAATGAAGGAGAAAAAAAAAAGCTGAACAATAAAAAACAGAATAAACATATCTTTCAAGCCAAGTACTGCAAGATTTTAATTTCTGTGAAGTGTACTCAGTTATAAATAATGCATGATTACAATGTAATGCCATTAATATGATAAAGAATCTTTGGTGCCTGTCTCTTTCCCTGGACCTGGTTGATAGGACTTCTTCAGACTACATTTAAACTGTAGGTCCTGAGAATGCTTCCCCAATTCAGGAGTGCACTCCAGTTATAATTGTATTGCTTAATTTGGTAAACCTAAGTATGTAGCACTGTGCCCCATGCACTGTGGCTTTTATAGGAAGAAATTCAGGTAGACAAGAACAAAGCTATGATGCACTCTGACTTGTTTTTGTCTGGACAGTTAAAGGATCATAACTATGAATAGCTCAGTAATTTAGACAGAGCTCCAGCATCAGCTTCTGTATGGATCTTAGGAAAACCCAGCTGCCAGAAAGTAACTTAAAGATTGATAGAAAATATGCCTGTTCTTTAATTGAAGGTGCACTATAGCCTTCTGCCCATGAGACTGTAATATAGGTTCACCTGTAGTATAAGGGTGGTGGGTGTTTTTTTTTCAAAATTCTAGACTGATATAACCCTGTCAATGCATAACTTACTTCTTTGAGAAAGTATGTTAACCATAAGTTAAGAACACCACCTTGAAGTAACTTTATTTTTAATATTTTTGCTGGTTTACTTTATAATCCACTAACTTTGTTATGCCTCCGACTGCGCTATTTGATTAGGTGGAGGGAATAAAATGGGAGAAACATGCCTTTCTTTTAAAAATTTATCTGCAGAAAATGACCGTACTGAGACTAATGCCAAATTAACAATGTTGATACAATTGGTATAAAAGACCTTTTTTCCTAATCCTGCATTACTTCTGAAAATAGTCCATAGTATCCAGAAGTGTGTGATTTCTAAACATGTAGCTTAAGAATCCTAAACTGTTTAAAAACTAGAATTATCTAGACACTTGTGAAAGTGGAATGTGTGGAGTGGTTTAGCTCTGTCCCCTCTGCAGTGTTTTCAGACTAGTAACTTAATTTGATTGTACAGATGTTTGTAATACTGTATTGTGTGTTCTCTGTAGGAAAAAAGCTCAACTAAAGAAAAAAAGAGGTGTCCCAACTATTAATGAGCAGATGTTATTTCATGGCACCAGTAATGAATTTGTAGAAGCAATATGTATTCATAACTTTGACTGGAGAATAAATGGGATGCATGCTGCTGTATATGGAAAAGGTAAGTATCTTTGTCACATATGACAGTTTGGTAATCTTAACAGTTCAGCATTGTTAAGTGTTCCCTATAGTATGTTCTTTGTAGTCCCTGTGTTTAACCAAGAGCTGTTTAATATAGCTTTGCTTTTCCATAAAGTGAAATTAAGAAAATTAGGATGCTATAAGGAATGTAATTGTCACAACTGGCTGGTAGGACCAGGCAGTGTGGGGAAGGGATGCCCAACAAAGCCGCATTGATGACAAGACAATCTCCCTACTAAAACATTCCCACTACAAATATTTTGCTATCATCTAAAGATTTAGCAAAAAAAAAATTGGATTGCTAATGAACATAAAGGAATAGACATCTTTCATTATCCTGATACCTATATCCATGCTCTAGTAGTTAAGCTGTCATGATAATGTCATTAGATTTTATTTTTTTTTATTTGAAAGGGACCTATTTTGCAAGAGATGCATCATATTCCAGTCGTTTCTGCAAAGAGGACATGAAGCATGGAGATACTTTTCAAATTCTTGGTGTGAATCTGCAGCCTCATCTGCATAGATCAGATAAAGTCATGTTTCTTGCTCGTGTATTAACTGGTGACTATATCAATGGTGATTCAAAGTACATGAGGCCTCCTTCAAAAGATGGAAGTTTTGTGAACTTGTATGACAGCTGTGTGGATAACACCTGGAACCCAAAGATCTTTGTTATCTTTGATGCCAACCAAATCTACCCTGAGTACTTAATAGAATTTTGTTAAATTTGAAAGGAGCTGAACTGAATATTTGTCTTTGTGATACTTTTTGTCTCTTTTGTAAAGGCAACAATATAAAAACATGAAGTGTGAAAGAAAAGCTAGCATGTGTTGATGGAAGAGAGAAGCAATTAACCATTTAAGAAAATTTTGAACTTTTTAAAAAATACGTGATCTTTACTAATACATTTTTTCAAATGTAGATATTATTACAAATTTGAAATTGCTTAGTGAGCCTTAAATACATTGGGCATTGTTAAGTTTTTCAAAGGCAAGATTTATGTTCTGATATTTTTAATATATTACAAGTATTTATTCATGTGGTTCAGATATGCCTGTAATATAGTATGCATCTGATGAAACTCATATTTTATAAAGATTGTCTGTAAAACATAAAAATAACGAAACAACAAAAACCCAGGGCCTGTGCCTACATATATGTGTATGCCTGTGTTTTGTAGTACAGGTTGCGTTGTGTTTGGAGATCTCTTCGTTTGGATCTAAAACTACCAAAAAAATACATCTGGAGAAGGAGCTCTAAAGTTCACCAAAGCTGTTATGTTTAACTTTAGATACATTTTACTGTAAGCTTCAATCATATACTTGCAAAGCTTTAATCATATACTTCAAGATTACAAAATCCTTGCACTACGATTTGAACTTTGGTTTCGGTAGAAATGATGCCCATAAGCTATTGTGTTTGGTAATTGTTTGGTATGTAACTGTCAGTGTTGGGATATCAGTAGTGCCATACCCCTTTCTGAGTTTTTATTCTGTAGAACTTTTGCTCTCTTGTTATAGTATGCGTGTGCATGCACTTATATTCATGCAGCTGTGCTGCTGTGACTTGCCTGGTCAAGGTTGAAGAGGATCTAAACATGAGCACTGAGTCCAACTTTACTGAAAATAATACAGTAAAACTAACAACGAAAATTGCAAAGAGGCCATCCTTCAATTTTTAAACACTTTAATACAAAGTTTTCAATAACACTTGTGTAGATCAGGTTTTCGTAAGTGGTATAGTTGTAAAGCTAAGAGTATTTTTCACATGTAGAAAGAGGAAAAGAGACAATATTTGGGTAAAGAACAGACTTGAGTACCTAAAGACATGAAGAGCCTGAAGAAGAGGCTGTTACAGTGAAATGCACTGAAATGTTAAACAATTTGTTACAAAGTTGTCTCTAATTTGATAAAAAATTGTCTTTAGTGTTTTTCTTTGTTAAAGGACTTAAGGAGCATTAAGGGACAAGCTCTAAGTGGAAGCCTGAAAAGGCTGCTTCTTTGGCTATGACTAGTAATAAATCCCTATAGAAATAATATATAATTATGGCAGATACTGATCTGTATTGGTTTGCTCATGGAATTGTTAATGGACTTTTTAGATCAAAGGGTATGTTTACAATCTATTGTATTTAAAAGGCACTGCATCTGGCATGACCAAGTCTGCTCAAAATCATATTAAACCTATGGAACTGGAAGCAGAATATGACTACACATCTGGCATCATATCTGAGGACAGAAACATCTCTTCCTTCTTAGTGCTGTTATCTTTTCCTGTCAGTGGATCTTGCACAGGTTTGGTGTCTGTTTCTATTTATAGTTTCATGGCAGCTTTTCCTTGTCTTTCTGTTCCTAAACCATTTAGGGGTAAGATACATCTTCCTTTATTTTAGTGCAATAGGAAGTATGATCTCTGATCCCAGCTGGGAACTCTAGGTTCTGCTGTTGTAGGCATTATTTGTGTTTGATTCACTACTATGCTAACTCTGCAAAAGGCATGTTGTTCCCCACATTGTGTAAAATATTTAATAGCAAATCAAGCAGGGAAATTGTGTATTACTCCCTTTTATTCTACACAGTATTCTACAGAACATACATCTTATGAAACTATATTTATATATGTGCTGTTGATCCTTTGATTTGGTCTTTTATTTCTTCTGAGATCTGAACTGCCCTTTTTAGTTAAGGATACTGAAGTTTCTTTTTTTTTCTGTCTCATGGACTCAAAATACCATAATCTATACTGATCTGATCTTAGTGACTTTTCCAATTGTTTATGGGGTGGTGTCTTGTTTCCTACTTAATTCACTTAAATTGAATATCAGAATCTTAATCTTACCAAATAACTATGCAATTGTATTTTCAGCTCTGCTTTTAATGTACTGTTCTGTTTTCAGGTGTCCATTTTTGTGCTGATGCATCTTGATACTGAAGGTAAAGTAGCTATCCTTTTGCTGGCAAGGGGAGAGAGATGATTAAGTTCATAACTCTACAAAAAATAGTTGGATTTCGTAAAAGGAATAGTGAGAGAAAAAAGGAGAAAAGTAATTTCTTGGACTACGCAGCATTAAAGATATGCAATTTTCTGTTACTATTTCATGTAGTGAAACTTGATGCTCCATTGTGCTCGACCTAACACGACTCCCACCGACAGCTCTTCAGCGAGAAGGGAGTTGCCGGGGCAACTGCGGGAGATTTAAATGGGTAAAAAACCTGAACTAGCACTCAGTCGCCAAGATCAGCTGCTTTGAAGCCGACCCAGCTCCGCCAGACCGACTGAGCAGGAGATTCCTTCAATAGGAAAACCCCGAGATAACGGCGTAACCCTAATCCTGCCGCCAGCTTTCCCGCGAGAGGCTGACGTGGCACGGGACTTGCCGGGGCAACTGCGCTCACCACCCTCCCCGAGTCCTTAAATTTTTACCTGGAGTGAGCACCACCTGTGGCTCCTGTAGCAGGACACTCAAGTTTTGCCGGGTGCAGAAGCCTCACAAGGCGGCTGTAGGATCCCAGCGAGCAGACAGGGTTCCTCTGAGGAGGGAAGAACTAGAGACCAGGTGCTGCAGGGGGGGGGGGGGGGGGGGTGGGGGGG
>WKFP01014154.1:665056-702135 GCA_011057875.1 Pterocles orientalis
ATTCTGTGGTGATTCTGTGGTGATTCGGTGACCTTGTTCTCACCATCAAAGAAGGGCTGGTGGGGAATGTGAAGCTTGAGGGAGCCTGGGATGCAGTGACCATGAAATGGTGGATTTCAAGATCCTTAGGGCACTGAGGAGGGTACACAGCAAACTCACTACCCTGAACTTCAGGAGAACAGACTTTGGCCTTTTCAGGGATCTGCTTGTAAGAGTCCCATGGGATAAATCCCTGGAGGGAAGGGGGCCCAAGAAAGCTGGTTGATATTCAAAAATCACCTCCTCCAAGCTCAGGAGTGATGCATCCCAGCAAAGAGAAAGTCAGGCAAAAATGCCAGGAGGCCTGCATGGATGAACAAGGAACTCCTGGATAAACTCAAAGAAAAAAACAAAAAAAAGGAAGCCTACAAAGAGTCCAAGCAAGAACAGGTAGCCTGGGGGGAATGCTGAGATACTGTCAGAGCAGCCAGGGATCAAGTTAGGAAAGCTAAAGCCCTGATAGAATTAAATGTGGCCAGGGATGTCAAGGGCAAAAAGAACTTCTACAGGTACATTGGGGTTAAAAGGAAGACTAGGGAAAATGTGAGATGTGAGCCCTCTCAGGAAGGAAACGGTTACCCAGGATATAGAGAAGGCTGAGGTACTCAGTGACTTCTTTGCCTCAGTCTTCACTGGGAAGTGCTGAAACCACACTGCCCAAGTCACAGAAAGCAAAGACAGGGACTGGGAGAATGGAACTGCCCACAGTAGGTGAAGAACAGTTTCGAGACCACCTGAGGAACCTGAAGATTCGCGAGTCCATGGGTCCTGATGAGATGCATCCATGGGTCCTGAGGGAACGGGGCAGAGGAAGTTGCCAAACCGCTATCCATCATATTTGAGACGTTGTGGCAGTCTGCTGAAGTTCCTGGTGACTGGATAAGGTGAAACATAGCCTCCATTTCTAAAAAGGTAAATAAGGAAGACCCTGGAAACTACAGGCTGGTTAGTCTCACCTCTGTGCCTGGCAAGATCATGGAGCAGATCTTCCTGCAAACTAGGTAAGGCACATGGAAAATAAGGAGATTAGTGACAGCCAACATGGGCAAGGGCAAATTGTGCCTGACAAATTTAGTGTCATTGTACGATGGTGTTACAGTGTTGGTGGATAAGGGAAGAGCAACTGACATCATCTGTCTGGACTTGTTGAAAGCTTTTGACACTGTCCCACATGACATCTTTGTCTCTCAATTAGAGAGACATGGTTTTGATGGAAGAACCACTTGTTGGATAAGGAGCTGTCTGAATGATCGCACTCAAGAGTTGTGGTCCTTGATGTCCAAGTGGAGACCGGTAACGAGCGGCATTCCTCAGGGGTCAATATTGGGACCAGTGTTGTTTAACATTTTTGGTGGTGAGAAGGACAGTGGGACTGAGTGCACTGTCAGCTGGATTGAAGTTTACTACCAGATTGTGGTAGATTTGCTCACTTATTAACAATCACAGGTCCTTCAGTTATTAGCATGAGGCTGAAACCCTAGTTCTTTTACCTCTAATCATCAGCTCAGACCATAAGTTTCTCCAGATGGAGAACTCTTCCTCCTTGCTGGCTAGTTCAGCTTGATAACACCCACACCGAATAGACGGTTAGAAATAGGATGTAATAATGCAATAATCAGACATAGGGCTTTACCAGACAGATATACTAACCATCAGATTGCTTACACTTGACTAAGCCACTTATCCCCCCTTCACATTCACCTTGATCCCTTTCTTTATCTCCTCATAAATAAAAAACTTGTCCCTAAATACTTTTTTGGACATTGGTCCGAGGTTTTCTACATCTCTATGGAAATGTAGGATTTCTCATGTTGGTACCTAAGCAATCTTGCCCTTAAATGTGGTTACCTAGACACGGTTTTCCTTGGCAAGATTCTTCTCCCCAAAACGTGCCAGATATTCTCCTTCAGATACCTATGAGGTTGGCTGGTTACTGCATAACTCCTCCTAAAACATCTGTGAAAGCCATCAATCAGGGTACTATCTGTAACTGTTGTCTGTTTCTCACTGTTATGTCCAGCAGTTTATCATATAATGTCCAGTAGTTTCTCATGCTCTGTTCAATTAATCCTCAGGCTAAGGCCTAGTCATCTCAACACTTTCACACTTAGTCTGTACCAGTGTAAAGTGTCTCTTAAAAACTTGCTCTTGTACAGCTCAGTAAACTTATAAATAAGTTTATAATACATATGTATAACATACAGTGTGATCCTTCATAGAGGAAATTTGTGGTACATTGTTGGGTGTTACTCAAAGGCATAGGGTTCAACTCCCTGTTACTTTTTATTTATCTTTATTGATTTATATGTAAGTGTGTGTATATATATATATATATGAGTGCCTACATTTAAATAAACTTTTTATATGCCAAATATTTTTTTTCTAGGAAAAACTGTTGTTAACCTTTAAACAGTTTTGAAGAAGAGGCTTGCATGTTGTGCTGTTTACACCTGAGTCTTACAGATACTAGTGTTTTTGTCCTCTGAACATGTAAATTATGGGAATGTGCATTCTTAGTGTGTGTGACTATTTTTATTACTTAGTAACAGGTCATAGTTTTTTCTAGTATTAAAGGTCTGCTTTAATATTTCAGATAAACTGACCCACTATGATTTTGTCAGATATTAACCCCACTGTAGTTTTGGTTTTTTTTTTAACCTTTAAGATGACTGTTGGAGAGGAAACTTAAAACCTGACACTATGATCTCGTGAGTTTCAACAAAGATTCCTAACAAGATAGCAAATATATTCCAGATATGCTCACAGAAGAGGTCTATCAGTGCGTCAGACATGTTCTGTGCATGTTTCTCCTTTTAGTGAATCTGTAATTCTGGTTCAGTAGAACAGCAGCCAAAATAGTGCTGATGAATTTTTACATAGATCTGAACACACTTTAAGGAAAACAAAGCAAACAGCCACATTTTTATCCCAGAACTGTGTTCTTCCCCTCACTGGTGTTTATCATAATAAAGGAATTGATGAGGAGCTGTTGCCTATATTTGTAGATTTTAAGGCAAAATGAAAACCTGAGGTTTAAATTATCTCCTTTTAAAATTTATTTGTGTCTTCATTTCTTTTAATTTAAACAAAAGTGAGAGACTTTTACTTAAGTAACGTATCAAACCAAGTATTGTACATATATCTGGTCTGGTGCTGGAACCAGCAGTAGCTAAGCTGTATGCTGAAAGTGTTGACTAGTAGCTCTATACATTCATCCATTTTGCTTTTGACATCTACACAGTGGACAGAGTTTTTGTTTGCCAGAGTAAGTTAGTTCTCCTTGATTTTGTGATATTTGTATTTAAGTGCTAATTTAAAAATCGATGGCTTCTTAAATTTAGCAGTGGTGTTTTTTTAAGTAATAGGGTGATCTATTGAGTGGGCAAAAAAGTGGTAGGTGAACTTCATTGTAGATAAATGTAGGGAAGATAAAATAATTTAAGTCATGCTTATGGGCTACTGAGCTTGGAATGGGCAGTTACAACTCCAGAGAAAGCCCTTGGGGTCATTGTGGAGAGCTTCCTGAAATCATCAATTCAGGATGAAATGACAGCCAAAAAGACACAGTAAAATGTTATGCCTGATCAGGAAGGGTACTGAGAGCATGACAAAGCATAATATTTTTACTACTACATAGAATCTTGGTCCACCCGTATCTTGAGTACTGACTGAAGTTCTGGTCTCTGCAACACAAGAAGAATGTAGTGGAATAAAGAAAGGTACAGAGAATGGCAACTCAGTGGTTAAGTGGTACAGCTGTTCTGAGGGAGTTATTTTTAAAAGGTAGGATCTCTTGAGTGAGGAGGTCAAGGCTGTAGCGGGATATGAAAGCCATCTACAAAACCATGAGACCACTGACTAGGCTGGATGAGGAACTGTTATTCTTCAAATCCCTAGCAGTAGAACCAAGGGACATTTAATAAGACTAATAGGAAGTAAACTTAAAAAATATGAGAAAGATACTTTTTTCTTCTAATAGCAGATACAATCTTCGACTGCAGTTAGCTCTGTCTGTTGCTGTGCTTTGCATTTGAAAGAAAAACCTAGTAATAAGAGGGCCAGTGTTTTGAACAACAAAGTACTAAACAGAGAAGATAAACCTAAGGGTAAACAAGAAGGAAAAGATGAACTGAATTCTCATCAGGCTTAGCATGGGGCAGTGTGAGAGGTGTTTGGTGGAAGAATAGGAGAATCAGCACCTCAGAAGATGTGTGCACAAAGTGCACATATTGCTGTATTTTCTTAAGGGGAAAGAAGAAACATTACAACAAACTGCATGAACAGCAATTGTGAAACCCAAACAATTCACATTGCAGCTACATGAATGGGCAGAAATTAAACCCTTGTGAGTATGTTGATCCTGTACTCATCATGTGAATTTAGTGAACTCACATTACTTCCCTTTTGGTTAATTGTCTTCAACAACAACACCATCTCCCTTTCACTTCCATCCGTTTATTCCACAGCATTACTGGAAAGGGAAAGATCACATTATAAAACATTGCTGAAATTATACAATTATGCATTGGGTAAAACTGGATGGTATGATCCTAGGGAAGAGAGATTTTAATCCAAACATTTTGTATTTTTCACATAACAATAATGTGTCCTTATGGCTTTGGTTATTTTCCCCTGACTCAATGGGGGGAATATTTGCCAGCTAATGTGTTGTATTATTTTTTCTGCTGCTTGTTAGTTACGTTACTTACAATTGTGTTACAATTTTAATTATAACAGGATATTGTTTTATCTTTCTGTTTAATTTGATCAGAGTTAAAAATGGTAAGCCATGAAGGAAATGCTTGGGGAGTATTCAGCCTGCAGGGATGGCATGTGCTTATGTGATAGACCAACTAAAAAGATTCCCTGCAGCCTGAGACCTGTAGAGCTCTATCTGCTGTCAGAGGGTCTGTCTGGGTCAAAACTTCCGACACTGCTGTCCTGTGTTACGCTGAGACAGAGTTAACTTTCTTCATAATAGCTAGCAAGAGGCTGTGTTTTGGATTTGTGCTCAGAAGAAAAGCTAATAAGCCATGTTTTTGCTGCTGCCAAGGTTGGCAGATGAGGGAAGAAGCACAGACTCATTTGTATATTTTCAATATTATTGTAGTTTAGTTATTAAATTGTCCTTATCTCAACCCACGAGTCCTTTTTTCCCTTTACCCCTTTAACTATCTCCCCTATCCTTGGATAGGGGGGTGGGAATTGTGTGAGTGGGTGTGTGGTTTGGCCCCCAGCCAAGGGCAAACCCATCAAAGAGAGAAGAGCAGTGACACTTCACTCAGTATCCTACCTTCTTAAACCTTTTCCTCTGTCAGCCTAACTGCCTGAAGACATATATATATGCATCCCCGAAAGGAAAATGATCTAATGCCACAGTGCACCATGAAGAGAACTGTCAGGCAAGTAAATGACTGACAGATTTCTAATGTTCTTTTATGAGGTAGATTCTTCGCTGTATGATCTTAAAGCTTTGAAAATGGACCACTTTCAACTACTGTTTCATTTAAGAACTCCTTTGTTTAAATTTGTTATGTTTAACCAGATGAAGTGATACGCTATGCTGAGCAAACACTGATGAGTAATCTACACTAGTAATCTGTTTTCTCCAACAGAGGAGTGTTTAAAGATCTATCCTATGGCACTGTATTTATGGAGTTCCTTGAGTTTGAATCAATACATCTGAAATAAGAGGGAAAAAGACAGATCATTCTGGTCAGAAAAATTCCAACACAGCAGCATTCTTCTGTTTCATTCTTTGGAGTTTTGGGAGGCTTATATTATAGTTCATTTTAGGTGTTCTATGCACTGTGTTTGAAACACTTCATAGGTGAGATTACTGAAAAAGCCTAGTCTATTTTTTCACGAACTGCCTTTTTGCTGGGCCAATGACATACTCTAAACTAAAAAGTAACACCTGATCCTTACTGGGTTAGCTTTTATAGATTTAGACTGTCAGATCAGAACAGTCCATTTTCAACACATGGTTTGATAACACAGTTCACACAGTTTCATGCAATTATGCATAGCAGAATACCTTTTCACAGTTAAATTATTGTATGACTTGGCAGGAAAAATTTGCACTAATATGGAAAACTATTGAGAACTACCTTGCAATCTCTTGGTTCTTGTTCATGGAAAAAGACTAAAGATAAAAGGCTTTGTGGATAACAGAGACTCCTGATGTACAGCTTTATAAGTGCCCATACTGAAACACAGTACTTGCTGGATTTTTCCGAGTGATCCATACTACTTCATATCAGTGTTCAGTTCTTTTTTCAGCTATTTCCTTTACATTTTCTATGCCGTATATGATACAAAATTTGTCTATTATGTTTTTTTTTTCTTCTTTTCTGTTTTGCAGTCTATTCTGTCTAACAAATAAATAAAACAGTAACTATTACCTGGTGTCTTACAGACCTCCAATAGTCCACAGGCTACAAGTTGCAAGACACTGCAGTGAAGTACTTAAGGATTATGTCAATCAATTTCTAACCCATTAGTAATTATCTTTAAGAACTCCCGTAGGACCAGAGGAGATGGACCAGCGTGCGGTTCCTTGCAAAGGAAATCTCTGTGAACACAACAGTGCACATATTAGTTCTGAATCCCATAAATATACCAGAGAAGGTACTGAAAAATCTGCAAGCACTTAGCAAGTAACAAGATGATAACAGAACAAACATATTGCCAGACATTTGTATCAAAACGTACTGTCAGACCTAATCACCCTCTATGGAGTGGTAACTGACATAGAAAATTAGGAATTTAGAATCCCTTTCAAACGTTCTGATAAGAATTTTTACACTGATTTATATGACTTTGATAGGAAATCATAGTAGAGATGAGTATATTACAATAGGGTGGTTATAGACCAATAGAAAAAAACATATTTAAAAATTTTAGTGCTCAGTTACAAATTTTAAAGGAGGAATCAAGTGTCCTAAGTCCTATACTATTCAATATTTTATTAATAATTAATTTTCGTTGTAAGTGGAATCTTGGAATAAATCAATGAATGTGGGAATGGTAGAAGCAGTGGTGGTCTTCCGTCTTGGAAGGGATCAATAAAGAGCACTGAGAGATATCAGAGATGATTTCTTAGTTCTGTTTTGTCTTGCAGCAGACTTCAGGAAGCAGAATGCTAAGTTTTAAGCACAACATGTTAACATGCAGAAGATTACAGACCGAGAGAGAACAGTAAATAAAACTGAAGTTTAGAAAAATAAGAGAAAGAAAAGGCTGGTGTCATTTACAGTCAATTTTGTTCATCTGAAGAAGGATATGCTGCAAATTTATCATTTATGGACATGCTGTGAATTAACCACTTACAGACTTAAGTTTTCCATTTATGGTCTTACGAAGGTTTCCTCTCTACATGTCTTTTGAAGACTGAGTGAGAAATAATAATCTTAATTTTTAGCAGAAGAGATATTTTTGGACAGACTTTTGGTCATCAGTATATTTGAGCACTAACTGATAGAGACTGTAAAATTCTCATTATTAAAATGAATGCAGATTAGACAGACACCTGACTAGGACAATCTAGGTGTACTGTGTTCTGTCACAGGATGGGAGAAAGGACCATAGGACCATTCTGTCAACCTGTGATTTACGTGTCTCACCCATCAGAAAAAAAAAAATTACTAAGGATTTTTATTAACTCCTTCCGAATTGTTAATATGACTAGCTAAAATGGGTGTTGCCTGCTTGTCTTGTATGTATTTAGTTACGAGAAAAAACACACGTTAGATTGTAAGTAGTGGAGATTAGAAAGCTGCCTTTTACAAACTTTATTTAATTTAACCATGTTGCTGATATGTTGCCATAACTCATCACTTTTCAATGGAATGTCATTTATAAGAATGACTACATTTTGTTGTGGAATTGAACTAGTGTCTAACGCAAATGTATTTTCCCTCAGCCAGTGTGTGAGATTCTATATCTTCCTGTAGTATTCTGGTCACCTCCTACAGAAAAAATTTAACTCTATTAGTGCTCAACTGAGTAAACATCAGCAAGGTTTCTTAGTGTGAATAATATTTTTCCTGAAACAAATTTACATCACTGCTTTCTTTTAGAGATTTTTCAGCCATTCAGCATACCAGAGTTTACTGGAGATTTTTGTGTTCAGATTTGTAAAGCACAAAATCTGCTAGGTCATCTAGCTTTACAGCTGCATGCCGTGTCTGGGAAACAAATGAGTAATTAGAGAAAATTAAGTTGGATTAATGTAAAGATTAGACGTGCATTCTGTTTATTTTACCTGATTATGATATAACAGCCTGATATATTAGCTGAAAATGTGATCAAACTCCTTATATTTGCCTAATTAAGACTGTAGTTTTCCATTTATGTTTCACAAAGATTTATTGTGCTTATTCCAAAATGGTCTCCTTTTTTTTTTTTTTAAGTTGCATTAAAGATGTAAGCGTATTATCTAATATATATTTTTGTTTTGATCTTAAGAGGATCTTACTTCTACTGACTATTTAACTTGTTATTTGGATGTGAATTGGAGTGGAGATAATGATTTTCACTTCTAAATCCATCATTGCCCTGTCATTCAGATCATTTCTGAAGATTTGCCCATACTCTGATAACTACAATTTGTTATATGATATTCAATTAAATAAAATACTAATTAAAAAAAAAACCTCTTAATTTTTCTCTGGTTTCTTTAATGTGTCTTGCTTTTTCTCCTCTTTCTGTCTGTTTTTCAGCTCTGCTGGGCAGGAACTATCTTATACTTCATAATTTATAGAATGCATTATAGACAGTAAGGCTATGATAGATAGCCTTCCAGTGATCCTGCTCCAGTGGGAGCAGTTTCTGAAGTGTATTTCATTGGCATTGCAACAATCTCTGAATAAGGATACTGTTGAAAATAATGGGCTTCAATCACAGAATCACAGGGTCATGTAGTAGTTCAGATAGGAAGGTACTTCAGTAGGCTCTTAGTCCAGCCTCCTGGTTAAACTCATGTGAACTATTCCCATTTACCTTCATGTGTACAACAAGGGTTGTGAAAATGACTAGCCTCTTGATGATCCCAGGGACCAAACAGGCTGAGCAGCCTGTAGCTCCACAGTTTGTTCCCCCTGCCTTTTTCGGAGATGGGTGTAGTAATGGCATTTCTCCAGCCACCAGGGACCTTTCATGACCATCACAACCTTTTGAAAACTAAAAAAGTGGCCCAACAATGACATTAGCCAAATAAACTAGATTTAGAGAGCTTAAAAGGTGGGATTCAGCTCCAGATGAAGTCTCCTAAATTTAGGTATCAAAAGTAGGTGTCTATATATAAGCTAGATATTTAAGCTCCTCTTCTAGAAGCAGTTAAGTCTTGCCTATTGGCAGGCAGCTGAGTTGCTCCTTGGATGCCATTGACTGTTTTGACTTCTTCAGTTACTACAATGGAATTTTAGATATTTAGTTCACAAGTAGAAACTTGCATACAAAAATAAATCTTTAAGGGTCTTCATTGCAAATGTCATTGTACTGCTGGTGTCAATGAAAAGTGACAAAGGAATTAGAGCTTCACAGTGAATTTTTCTTAGGATAAATAAAATAAATAAACTTGTTTGAGTAAAACAATTGTTTAAACAATTATTGCTTTGTTATTGATTAGAAAATATCTATCTTAAATTGCTTCGTTTAAAAATAATTTTAAGTGTTCAAGATTTTTCCATAAAGCGCAGAAGCAGATATAAAAGCATAATTTCAATTCTACCTGCAGGCATGAAAAATTCCATTATTTCCATACAAATACAGTGTCCTTACATGTCAAAGATTATTATTAATAAAGAGGTTTCTTTCGTTGTGTCAGATATATCTTTATTAATTATCTTCTTCCTCCTACTCCCTTGCATAGCAGTTTGGTATGGGGGTCTCCTTTCCTGTCTGCAAATCAGGAGTAGTTTCATTACTATTTCCCACATTAAGTCATAATCCGTCGATGTAATGCTACTTTTACATCACCTTTGCTATGCTTTCCACTCTTAAAGCCATATGCAATTAGAAAAAATTGTTTTATTGTGTAGCTGGGAGAACCTCAGCACCTGGACCTCCATGGGCTTAGTGATGTACAAACAGAATAGAAGGTGGTCTATCACTCTTTCAAAGCTTATAATCCAAATCACTGAGAGCGATAGGGAATTGTGGCAATATAACATATATAATCACAGTAAATATGTTTGCCAAGGGCATAAGAACCAGTAACAAATTTTTTTTTTTTCCAGGGATCTGGAAGTCCACAAGGAAGAGTGTAAGGTCAAAAACTGAGCAAGTAATAAAATGAGCACTAAGGTAAGATAAGCAATAGAAAAATGATTTAGTTTTTTCATTAGTGTTCGCAGTTTACAAACAGAAGCTTACAGAGACTTTTATTTTAACCTTTCTCTACAGGGGTTGTGTTTCAATTTGAACTACAGGCAGAACTTACCAGACAAAAAATTAACAGTATCAAGTTGCCGTTGCTATTCACTTAAGATTAAAAAAAATAATAATAATCCTGTTTTAAACTGTATTGGTATTATGAGACTGAAAGATAGCAAAGATGATGCCATTTTTACCAGTGGTGTCCATGGGGAATCCTGAGAGTTATGAACAAATAAGTCCCATGTCAGTAATTACCCTATTTGCAAAAAAAGTGTAAGAAACAGTAGGTTTAGTGGATAAATGTGAAATTCAATGAAACAGCCTTCCTCCTCTTTGTAAAGGGATATCACACTTGATAAAATCCTTAGTTTCTTTTTGGGAGTTAACACACAGACAAAAGAGACATGGTTTACTCAGACTTCTAAAAGACGTTTGACAAGGTTCCTTACCAGGTCTTCTTCAAGAAAGTAAACTACTGTGGGATAAAAGAGAAGGCCATTGTGTGGAAACGTGGGTCTTGAAAAAGAGAGAAACAAAAGTAGGAGGTAGTGGTCTACTTTCCTAGTGGAGGATGGTTATTAAGGGAGAAAGGTCCAACAGACATCTGTGCTGGTACCTGTGCTATTCATAAACACCCCAGGAAAAGGACAGTCAGTGAGGTGGTAAAGTCTGCTAATAACACCAAATGTCCAAGTAGAACAATTCAATGCATAGATATCTAAAGTAATGCCCTTAAGGAAAAAATAAACCAAGTTTTCCACACACATTGATGGCTCTAAGTGAGCAATTAGAACTCAGGAAAGAGAGCTTGACTTGTAATAAGTAGCTGTGCTAAAACATCAGCTCAGTGATCCGTAGCAGAGCAAAACCATGCACGTTAAGAATGATTAGGGAAATAACAGAGTGGTGTTTTTTTTTTTTTAAAGGAGATGCCATGTCCCACTATGCAAATCCATCCACCCTCATCTTGAATAATACATAGATATCTGAGTCCTCTATTAAAGAAAGGATATAGTAATTTTGGAAGTAAAAGGCACAGAGAAAAGTGACAGGAATTATTTACTTCCAGACTGTAAAGAACCATTCCCCATGCAATGAACCATTAAAGAACATGCAGAGTATGAATGGGAAAAGATTTGTCACTACATAAATGTTAGGGAGCATCAGATTACATTGACAGCAGAGCTCTCTGGAACGAGACACTTCGAATGTCAGTAGGTACCAAAGGCTTCTGCAAGCAACTTTAACCTCAGAGAGAAATTCATAAGAAAATAATTTGTTGAGGCCTATTACACACAAAGATACATCTTGCTCATAAAGTTCATGATCTGAAAATTTCTGGGAATGCATTGGAGACCATGCTAGTAAAAACATTCCCATTTTCCCTAGTCTTTTCCTTATACTTTCACCTATGTATCTATTAGTAGCCGTTGTCACAGGCCAGATGACAGATTTGATGAGCCTTTGATTTGGTGACTTTTCCAATACTTCTGACAGTGTGTGTATTTTCAAAAATTATTTCCAACAGTTTGTGAAATAACAGATTCTTCCTGGTTTTATCAATTCTCTAAAACAAAATATAAAATTTTTACTACTGAAATTTTAGATGATATTACAGAATGTTTTGACAAAAATAGGAAGTTGTCATTTATACATACTGACTTGGATAAATTTATAAGGTAGATATAGAAGAAAAAAATATAATGAACTCCTAACTGATGAAGATCTGTATTTTAAAATAGGGTTTCAATAAATTCTTGGTTATTACTAGTCCTTTTGTAGGGCAAACAGGATTATTTAAAAAAAGTACTTGATGAGATATCTTAGTCTCTATATGCTGATCATCAGACAACATCATACTCTTAAAATGCTTGGATCAATGAGTAATTAGCTCAGTTCTGCACCCTCTGACTTTGGAGTCGTGGTCCCAAGACTCATCACGAAGTCTAGACACAAGTAGAGACTACTGAATCGTTCAAATAGTTTTCTCTGGTTTTTATGTCACACTTGTTGCTGTAAGGCCGAACACACAGATAATGAAAAGATTCCCCCGCCTTCAGCCCTGGCACTTTATACAGAAAGTGTACATTTCAGTGTCCTCATTGATTCCCAGATTCTTTGCTTTTTTTACTTATCAGATGGTTCATCAAAAATCCTCTTTGACCTAAAGATTTGGGAATCACACTGACATTGGTGTTACAGTATGTGTCTTCGACCAAATAAATCTCAAAAGTGCACCTCATCATAACTGTCTGTGAGTCTCCAGACCTGAAATAACATTATTCTACTATGATTATGCTTTGGGTTTTATTTTTTACTATACTTACTGTTTTCTTTTTATCTGTTTTCTGAAGTAATGGATTCTACTGAGCTCCTGATGTGCTTTTCTTCTTGAGTTTACTGAAAGAAGGCTATGACATGCCAGGTAATTTCTGCTTCTACTTCACTACTTTATCTGAATCCTTTATTAATAAACTATCTGCAAGTCTTCCACATTTGTATCAGAATGCTTTTGTTCTTGCTCTGCATTGAAAGCTGCTTTGATCTTTCCAGTGTGTTTACCATGCCATCTTTCTGTTTTCTCCCATGAAATACACCTGCTCTCTTTAGCACTCACATAATATCACAAAACGCTCTAAAAATGTCCAAGGACAGTTACTATGAAAATCAACCAGTGACGGAGCTTTCATGCAAACAGAAGACACAGGTAGACCAAATTCGTTTGTGTTATAGCCTCGACATGAGACTAAACCTCTGTGAGACTGAATGTAAGTTGGAGTTAATTTTTTGTGACTGCAATGTACCCTGGGTAGAAAGTTTAAAAAGGCCAAAGGATGTTAGTACTCCAAATACTTTTGTCATATAAGTGTAGCTTATGACGAAGATACAAATCGATATAAATGTAAGTCTTGTTTTAAAAAGAATGGTGCTGTATGTTATTGATTTTTGTCAACCTTCATTTTACTAAGTGTCTTCTACTTTTGGTCCCTATGTAAACTGCTTTTCAATTATATATATGTGTACAATAATCTGAAAGCTGGAGTACACCCTACTGCTACACTCATCATACCAAAATTAAGAGTGCTATCAATCCTCACACACAATAACAACATCACTAACTAAGGTAAAAATGAAATTTCTGTTCTTGGTATTGTATTAGTATTATGTAATCAACAACAGTAGTGGATTTATTCCTTTTTAGGAAACATTCAGCTTTGAGCTGTAAAGGTGGTGAGACAGTAGAACAGGTGTCCCAGAGAAGCTGTGGATGCCCCATCCCTGAAGGCATTCAGGACCAGGCTGGATGGGGCCCTAGCAGCCTGCTCTAGTGGTTGGCAACCCTGCCCACAGCAGGAGGGTTGAAACTAGGTGATCTTTAAGGTCCTTTTCAACCCAGGCCATTCTATGATTCTCCATCTTGTACACAGTATGACCTTGGCATACTCAGAGAACAGGTTTATCTTTGACATGAACCATCTGATCTTCATCTTTCTTCCTGAAACCTGGAGCATGATGGTTCTTCCTGAAATTACCTTTCAAAAATTTATCAGGGAGTGTAGTGAGAGGACAAGGGGTAATGGGTATAAGCCAAAAGAGGGTAGATTTAGACTAGACATTAGGAAGAAATTTTTCAGTGTGAGGACAGAGACCCAGTGGAACAGGTTGCCCAGGGAAGTTGTGGATGCCCCATCCCTGGAGGTGTTCAAGACCAGGCTGGATGAGGCTTTGAGCAACCTGGTTTAGTGGAGGGTGTCCCTGCCCATGGCAGGGGGGTTGGAACTAGATGCTCTTTGAGGTCCTTTCGAACCCAAATCATTCTATGATTCTATGATTGTATCATAATAAGGATGTGAACTCATTTCAGGTGAGTGACCCACCAAGTCAAATTGATAACTCCTACGTGTGATGTCCACTTCACCCCAGTGAAGTTTCCTTGCTGCTGCAGATGACAGTGATTAAAATGCTGTGAATGACTGATAACTACTGTAGTCTCAAGCATCATCTGTAAAAAGACTAAAAAAATAATTAAACTTATTGAGTCTTAAGCCTGACCTTATGAACAACTCTCTCTGTGGTTTGGTTTAGATGAGGATTTACTGTGGAAAACATGCAATTATCATGGCGCTTTTATAGAGGTCAGCAAAGGAATAATTTGTGTAATAAATTCTAGAAATAATTCTTAGGAAGCAGGGAGACAAATTCAGGCTAAGTATCAAAGCAAGTAGTAAAGCTAGAGAAGGCCTAAAAGTCAACAGAGTTTAAAAGCTTATAATGATAATTAAAAAAGGGCAGTAATTACCAACAAAAAGTGTAAGTGTCTGAAATAGACTTTCATAGAATCATACAGTGGTTTGGGTTGCAAAGGACCTTAAAGATCATTGAGTTCCAACCCCCCTGCCATGGGCAGGGACACCTTCTGAGAGATCCTCATCCAGTCTGTCCTTGAACACCTCCAGGGATGGAGCAACCACAAATTCTCTGCACAACCTGTTCGTGTCTCACCATCTTCACAGTAAAAAATTTCTTCCTAATATCTAATCTAAATCTACCCTCTTTCAGCTTAAAACTGTTGCCCCTTATCCTATCCCTACACTCCCTGATAAAGACTCCCTCCCCATCTCTCCTGTAGCCCCCTTTAAGTACTGGAAGGCTGCTCTAAGGTCTCCCCAGAGCCTTCTCTTCTCCAGGCTGCACAACCCCAACTCTCTCAGCCTGTCCTCATATGGGAGGTGCTCCAGCCCTCTGACCATCTTTATGGCCCTCCCCTGGGCTCAGTCTAACAGCTCCAGGTCTTTCTCATGTTGGGGGCCCCAGAGCTGAACACAGTATTCCAGTTGCGTATACATTATCCCTCTGATATTAATCTTTCTGGAATGCTTATTGCGAAGAGTTAAAATATTTTGGGTAAATAACATAACAGGAAAGTGTAACCTTAAACAGAAATCGTAACTGCTACAGTTTCTTCTGAATCACAAGTTTAACAACTTAAAAAATTAAATACCCCTCCCCTTTGAGATACACAGATATAAGACTTCGGCAGAATGTGTCTTATTGAACCTTGATTCCCTGTTTTTGACCGGGTTCTTAGAGCCCTAGAATGAGAGAAAACAGTTTTACCAGAGTAGGGTTTTATGTTAAGGAGCCAACGGAATTTTACATTAATCAAAATCTATGTGTTAACGTAGGAAGATAGAACTTGACAACACCTACTAAGGAAGATACTGGTCTTGTTGCCTACCATTGCAGGCACTGTGTCAGCCATCACTTTCATGTATTACTCAAACTTCAGTCAGGTTCAGATTTTGTTTTCTTATGTCTCAGAAGATACCATACTGCCCTTGTTAGTATAAGGCTGGAGGTATTACACTGATTTCCCTTATATTAATTTTGCAAAGCAACTGGTATAGAACCTATTCGATGTACTTGGTACAATAATTTGCTGTGGGAATCAAAGAACAGGAGCTTGGTACCTGGTATCTTTTGTTACAATGTGGAGTTTATGTCAGTTTAACTTTTAGAGAACTGGAAAATAAGGACACAAGCTCCAAACAAAAGTCCCAAGGCTACAGAGAACTCACTGATTGTCCATTACCAGCCACTGAAGATGTATAACCTTGACAGCTGGGAAAAACTGCCTGAAGAAAGAGAAAGAAAAAAAAAAAGGAAGGAAGGAAGGAAGGAAGGAAGGAAGGAAGGAAGGAAGGAAGGAAGGAAGGAAGGAAGGAAGGAAGGAAGGAAGGAATCAAACCAGATAGCAGCTGAGCAAATGGAAGAAGACAAGTGGTGCAACCTGGGCATGTAACACCTTCCATTATCATGCACGTTGTAGTTCAGCAGCTAAATTACATCTTAGCCAACAGTAAAGAACTCAATTTTACAAGAAAGAACTTGGCACTCAGGGGCAAAGGTTAATATCACCAATCGATGGGTGGTAGAAGCTGCAAAGTTGCTGCCAGCACAAGAGTGTCATTTTCTTCCAGCTATATCACGAACCCTGACTCTCCAACAGCGTTTTGACCTGCCAGTAGGTTGTCCAGGACTGCATATGACAAACTGAATCTGTTGTTTGTCTCAGGGTATGTTTTCTCAACAAAGTCTGTGCATTTTTCCTCTCTAACAAACCCTCAAACTCCACAACAAATAAAGCCTTATGCATGTGACAAATAAGCCTTAGTGCATTTCAATACATTTTTACTAATTACTACTTCGGGTAACAGCTTGAAGGCTTGCAGAATACCACTGATGGCATTTCTGTTTGAAGGAAAGGGAGAAAATAAATGCACAAAATCCTTTAAATCTGAATAAACAACTCTTGAACATTTTAAGGCTCATGAAACAGAAAGAGTTCTTCCTGTTTATGAAATGTAGATTGCCCACTCAGACAGCAACAGCACTACCGCATGGTTTAGATGATCAATAATATGAACCATTATGAGAGTTTATGTAATCAATTATATAAAACATACACAGAATAAGAGATGTGTAGGTAGACTAAGCAGTGAGCAACCATTGTTACTGGTCAAATACATTATTGTAATGATGTCTTTTAGACAATTACATAAGACGAAAAAAATACAAAATTAATTTTAAGTTTGAGATCTTTTTGAAGGGTTTTTTTGTTTATTTGTTTGGAGAGTGATTTTGTTTTGGTTTGGTTTTGTAGTAAACTTCCCCAAACAATAGCTGAACAGAGGCCTTGCCCACAAAATAATTTTCCTTATGACGCTACTCTTCCAAAAATGGGCAGAAAAAATGATTCAAAGGACTCAGTAATAAATTCAAGGGATGGTTTGAATTGAAATATATACAAAATGGCAGAATGATGTTAATGAGTGTTACTACAACAAATGCAATTGAGTTTAAGTTTAGAGGGAATTAAAAGGAAGGAATAATGTGTTGGCACTGATCAAACAGGAGAAAATAATTTAATTTGTAGAGAATGTCCCTGATAATGGATTGTATTTTATCCTAGTTTCTATTTTATAGTGGAATGAAATATTCTAAACCAGTCTCATGTTTTATTAAATCATGAAACTGTCTCTGTGACTGGTTTGTGGAAGACATATTGCGCGGGTTACTGTAAAGTGGACTAGACAATGGGCTGTTAAAAATAATCTGGCTTTGGTAGAGAGATAATTTAGATACACCCACAAATCTTATTTATCTCTATTTACTATGATTCAGTGATGGGGAAGGCAAAGTTGTAAAATTTCCTGATGCATTGGAACTAAAACCAAGACTTTTCATATGGTGTTAGCAGAATGCATTTATTGATGCAAATTTTAATAACCTAGACTATTTAGGAAATACACATTGACATTTCCCATTTTAATTGAAATGTTGCTATCTTCTTCTTCTAGGCATGACATTCCTGTACATCCAACCACAGTGTGTCAATTTTTCAAGCTTTTTTAGGTAATAATTAGTTTTGAATTTGAATTTCCCCTTGTATCCTATCACCTCCTAAGTCTTTTGTGTGCTTAGGAAACTGAACACAAATTAATCTAATATTTGCTGAGATGTTTCCCTAGATATTTATGTATCTTGCATAAGACCTGTTTCCTGAAGAATCCGAATCTAAAATTAAATAAATAAATGTAGATTAAATTAACCTTCAGTGTGAATGAAAGATCTATATTTTCATTCCCTCTGTACATTCTTATATTAATTAAAGTATCTGGTAATATCTCTATGTTATTCTGACACTTTGATTTTCTTTTATATATTTTGATGTGCTGTTCATAAAAACCATAAAGCCTAAATCCAATGCACAGCACAAAGTCTCTGCTGTGAGATATCAAAACGTTCAGGAAGACAATGTCAACTACTGAGGAAGCAAAAAATGTTCCAGTTTCAGACTGTAGTTCAGAGATGATTATGAATGGGTTTTAAAATGTCAGCCTCCACTCCATTAATGAGGATGCTGGGGCTGGAGCTGTCAGAAATGGTACACTCCTTTCCATGTTCTTTTATTAACTCATATCCTAAAACGGACATCCTGACACTTTGTTTATTTAAGTATTGCAGGCTCCAGTTTCAATGTGTCTTAGATCTCCTGAAACTGCACTTTGTATACAAGAGATGAAATGTGTGCTGCTCAAGTTAACTTAAAAGAAACCTATTTGAATGGTTCTCCTGGTAGCTGATGTTTCAACAGCCACAAGCAGCAAGCAGATAAAATGAAAATATGAATGGAAATCTAAACTGGCTTTCTGTATCTAGACCAGTAAAGGTCTGAACTGCTCATCTAGGAGTCATCAGAATGTAATTAGCATGGAAATAATCCCATGACTTTACCCCTGCAGTAAATTGTCTCTGGTGAGAGTGAATTTGTGAAAGTCCTAAATGTCTTGGTTTCCTACGTTAAATGCAGTGACTCATTATCCCTTCCAACTGTGTTGAAAACCAGTCTGGCAGCCTCAAATGTCAAATGTTTTAAGTCCTTCGCAGTTCTATTGATTTCAGATGCAATAGCAGCTGCAACAAGTAATTTACATGAATTTAATAAGTCTGAACAATAGCTATGAATGAAAATACTGTTGTGTATCTTTCTTTAAGGAATGAAAAGGTTAAATCTCAGAATCATCTCTCAGATTTAACACCAGTGTTAGAACGACCTTCACGATAAGATACCACAAGACTTTTTTTCCTCAGTAGTCAGAAGTCAATTGTCATTCTTCTTATCCAAAAACCATTCTTGTACTGAGAAAAGCTCCTCTTTTGTGATAATATTGTGACAAAGCTCAGCACCTCTCTATGTTCATCCAACTGCTATTCACATCCAGTGAGGGGTGTTAAGCAACCATGTGCATAAAGTGCTATTCTTTTTGTCAAAATCCACTGTCATTTGTGCAGTTGAGTCTTCAGTCAAATCAAGGGCTTACATATATACTGGATAAAAATGTGCTAGAGGACTCTCTGCTCTAATGACATTGTTTTCTGATTAGCTCTTGTGAGACTTCCAGGGTCAGACCCAATAAGTGTTGACAATAATTTTGTTGTAAGGACAGATGTTTTCTTGAAATGTGAAAATGTTTTTTGCGATGCCAGAAAACAGCCAGCTGGTAACAACTTCCACTAGCTAGAGACTTGAGCTATTATTTCCACCTGAGACGGTATCAAGCACTCATCTTAACTTGAAGGTAAAACTGCATTTTACAGCAAGAAGTCCATTTACTCCAAATCCACAAGCCCAAACAACTGGTATTCTTATCAGAATCTTGAAACAGGCAATCACCCATTTAAAGAAAAAAAAAAGAAATCAGCAACAAAAGCAACAACAACAACAAAAACCCCCCAAACAAAAAAAACTCACCAAAAATTAAAAGGGTAAATATAACATTTTTTAACATCAAATTGAAAGAAGCTTTTCAACTACTAATCAGACTACCAGACTACCAGACTTTTCATGTTTTAGCAGATTCAGTATATTAGTGAACTGTTACTTAAAAGAACCAAAATCCTAAACAATTAGCTTTTTTTCATTCATTTTCAATCTGAAAAAAGTAGCTTTTCTGGGGAAGAGACGAAAAATATTAATTGGTGAAGGCATTAGTAGGTATGAACATTTCAAAATAACATAAAAGATATTTTAAAACTTAGTTGTTTTTATTTCTTTTCTTTTTAATTATCATGACCTACTATCCTTTCATTTGGTTTGCTTATTTTCAGACTTGACAACTCTGACACTTTTCATTTTACTTGTTGATATTTATCATACTACATTTTGACAAGATATTTAAAGTGTTCTTCCCTGCTAACCAGAATGGAATGATTACACACTATTCCACTATTACAGAATTTTTCTTTCCTCCACGCTCTGCCCACATTCAGTCTACTATTATGAAGAAAGTTAACTCTGTCTCAGCTTAACCCAAGACACTAGTCGTAACTGATAAACTAAGGGCAATCTTCTTGCCCTCTGGAACTGAAACAAGGTAATTTAACAACACAGAGTGAGAAAAAGAATGTGAAAAAAATTCCATTTATTCACTTGTCTTTTACTTTAGAGCATTTTACACTCCCTTATGAACCTTTATGATCCATTGTCATCAGGTTTATACAAAACCATTAACACTGTGATTTTGATACAATGAGAAAGTAGGAAGTGTGGTTGATGGAGGAGTTTGGCTAGTGTACTGTTCTCAACTGCCTAAACAGCCCAGGGGAGTTGAAGACCAATAAATACTAACTAGGCACCCCTAAGAGGTCAGTCATTTCACAGCCACCAACTTTCCAGGCTGCATAGAGAGACCAGAGCATCCTGCCAAACAGTTTAGGAGAATTTCTGATACAAACTTCAGGATTTGAAATCTTGGTGCATTGTAGTAAGTGAAAAATAAGTGAACAAAACCATTGGATGATAAGGCATGTCGATACAGAATCATCTTTTATTGATGTTTCTCTCTTCTGACTAGAAAGGAGCTGATTTAAGTACAATAGGGCTGGCAGAGGGGGTGTTTTGAAACATTTTCTATATGGTTCTTCAAAGTGGCAGACAATAAGAAAAGCTCTTCTCATTTAGCTGGCATTTCCTCTAATATCAGTAAAGATAAAGCTTGCACCTGCTTAACACCTTGAAAAATCCAAAAACATACCTCTTAATCTGCCTATATATCCCATCATGACTGTGGTAACTAAACTCCATACAGAGACAGAAGGTTATGTAAGGTTTAAACAATTTCTTTTTTTTCTTTTTGGAAGATATTTTTTCTATGGAGGAAGTTTTAGGGCTAAGAAAAGTCTGAGCTTTTGTTTAAGAAGCTTACCAGTGAGAAGTGTTCAGATAGCCCGTTTCAAGTTATTTTTATTAATAGCTTCTGCTTACTTCAGTAGGGCATCATTATTTATCTTTGTCAATGACCATGACATACAGCTAGTCTCTTAGGCACCAAACAGCTAAGCTAAAGGCTAAAGGTTCAGCTCTGGAGGGAGTAGAAAATCAACATGAGTGATGCAAATGGCTCATTCATGACGCTAATTATCTTTTGTAGAAGATATCACTGAAGGCAAAATGGAAACCAAAACAAAGAGAATTTGAACAGAATCTTACATTTGTCTTCTTTTGAGAAGACAAGTGACTTTTTTTGTGTGCATCAGAGCCCATGACAACAACAGCAGCAACAAGCAGGTTGGTTATAGCATGTTCTGATTCTGTGGGAGCATGATAAAATCAATCTACCGGGCCTCCCTGTATTTATATTTTAACCATCTTCCTCCACACCAGAGAGCTTCTAACTGCTTGGCTTGCTTAATCACAGCACATGTTTTGCGTTCATGGATAATCTGCAATAATGCCTATGGTTATTTCCACCCCTCAATCACGAGCCCATCTATATATTGCATCCTTTCTTTAATGACCTGAAGCGTCATGAGCCCAGCATGCTATACATTTTTCACCCTTATTTGGCCAGTCCAAGCTCACTTGAGACACTTTAATCTTAGCAGCCCGATCCACCTGCTGGTTGTTTCAGTGTTCTTCAGTGGCCAGACTCTTGTGTACATGAGCATCTACATGACATACCTTTACAACCAGCCTTTCTACCCAGGCAGCAATGTCTTGTCACAATGGGACAGCCCAGATGGGTTTGCCTCTGCGCTGACAGTTACTCTGCTTCAACTGCTGTAACCACCCCTACAGGGCATTTGCCAGCATCCACAACTCAGTACAGAGATAGACCACTGGCCGCTTTTCTCATTCAGCAATATCTGAAACCAGTTGGATGGCTTTTGCCTCTGCAAACTGACCCTATTCACTGTTTCCTTCAGCAGCATCCGCAACTCATCATGTAGGACTCCACACAGCAGCTTTCCACCTTTGATATTTTCCTACAAGGCGACAGGACCCATCAGTAAGCAGGGCATATTGCTTCTCATTATCTGGTAGTTTATGATATACTGGGGCTTCTTCAACATGTTTTACCTCCTACTACTCTGGCAACTTTCCAAAATCTTTGCCTTCTGGTCAATTTGTGATCACTTCTAAAACTCCTGGGTGACTGCGGCTTCCTAACTGAGCTTGTTGTGTGATCAGTGTGATCCACTTACTCCACGTAGCATCAGCTGCATGACGTGTAGAGTGTACCTTCCCTTTGAACATCCAGCCCAGCGTTGGCAACTGGTGTGCTAGCAGGAGCTGTGATTCAGTACCGATCACTTCTGAAGCAGCTCGAACTCCTTCATTCTGCTTTTGTTCGGAGGGGTCTGTGTCATTTTGGACAGGGTCTTTGGCAGTGGCAGAGAACACAAGTGAAACAACAGAACTCTCTGTGTCTGCTGAACTATTATGGGAGGTTAATTACAGCTTAGGTCTGTGCTATATTACTTGTGGATTCCCTTTAGCAGCTGCTATTAAATGAATAGAAAAGGGTCAGACTCTTAACAGAACAATTCACCAACACATTTTGGAATCAGCTATAGCATTTGATAATGAATCTAGTCCTGAGATTGAGGTCCATAGATGGCTCCTAATTTCTACATATTAAAAAATACCTTAAAATAGTATTGATAGAATTATTGTTTGGTTTATGGGTGGCAAGTTTTTATAGGGTTTTTGGACAAGAGACAGCTGTTTGGTTTGTATTGGGTAAACACTTCCTAGTGACAGTATTATCACATAATCATTGGATGTATATTGTGTTGCAAAGACACGGATCATCATGTTCTATAATTGGAACTGAGCTGACTTTTATATCTCTGCAGGATGCAAAGTATGCTCTCATTTCTGTAAAATTTTCTATTAAAGGGGTTTAAAATAGTGCTTTCTTTGAATGCCCATTTGCAAAATGATTTACATCACGAGGAAAATCTCCATTTTTTGTTTTAGAGTTACTATAACCTACTGAGAAGACGTCCCCAAGTATCATACATTTTATTAAATTATTATCAGCAATGGAATCTGAGTGGAATAATCTGAACAAAGTATCACTATTAGAAGAAGTATAACTGAATTACTGGATTCGTTTGCCTAAGCAGAGCTAATTAAAATGGACAAATCACTGCTCTAAAATGACTATACTTCTCAAGCTAATATCTCTGCAGAGACCTGGTATCTCACTCAGAGCTTGCTTGGGAATCTCTCATGTTGGTGGATTGCACTACATTCAAAAAAATCTCAACACCTCTAAAGACTATAATGAACCATATTCTCATTCATAGTGCTGTTCCTTAAGTACCAATTGAGCTGCAAAAAGAGGTCATAAAATCTACATCTATGAATACAAGAGCTTCAAAGAGTAAAATCAGGACCTGATTGTCCATTATACTTAACCATCATCTTGTTCCCTCACACTATTTTGGACTGCTTCAGCTCTTTGAGACATATCTGCCCTAAAGGATGCTAATCCTAAGCAATGAGGATGCAAGCCAATGCACGTCTCTTGGTCTGAGAACTGGGACTGAACCCTAGCTGTCTTGTCAGAAATATCCACTTAGCCTCTGACGGCTTCTTCTGGCATTCAGATCCCTATTCACACAAACCATGGGAAATTGTCAACAGATGTGAAGGTAGGACACTTAATTTTATTGGTACTTTTCTTTTAAGAAGGATGTGGTGAATCCCTGGAAACTCATGTGCATCTCTGTGTTGTATATAACCTGATGAAGGTGAAGATCTTTCCCTTTAATTAGGTTATATTCTGTTATTATTTTCTTTCATTTAAGGCAGAAAGTAATTTACACAGAAAGCGTATGGGTTCTTTTACTACATGGAGAAATACACCATCTGGGAATCTCTCAAAACGGGTTCTTAGAAACTACCTTACATTCATAATTTTAGTAATAAACTAAATTCATTGGCTCTAGTGAGTAACTAGTAGTAGCACAACTTAATGTTGTCTTCTAGTTAAAATTCCAGTTAAGTCTTATTATGGATTTGCCATTTAAGCAGTTAAGTAAGTTACACTGCCAAGTTACCATTGCTAATATGGTCTACTCTGTGCGGTGCCATATTTTTGTTTATCTATTTGTTTGATTTTCTCAAGCTGTTTACGTTTCATCCCCTTAAGATTTAGAGATCTTAAGTTACAGATATGTGAAACAGCATTCAGTTCAAGATTAGACACATTTAGGTATTCATATGTAGGTGTCTTCATGTGTTCCAAATATCTGAGCTCTCATTTCGGTCAGTGGAGAGCCGGTCAATACAATCAATAGAACCTAGACAATGGTTTAGAGATAAACTGAAATTCTAGAACTAAAAATTCTACTTAAAGAAAATAAGAAAGGTACTTTGAGGGTGGTCAGGCACTGGAGCAGGTAGGTTGGGGAGTGTCTACCTTAGAGTTATTCAAAACCCAACTGGACATGGTCCTCAGCATCCTGCAGCAGGTGATTCTCATTTGCACAGGGGATTGAACTAGATGATCTCCAAGGGTCCCTCCTCAACTGAGCTGTTCTTTGGTTTTATGAAGTAACCTTGCCAGAAAACATCAGTCTCCCCTCTCTCTGCTGTTGAGTTCACAGAGGCAGACAGGAGGCGGTACTGGGAGAATGAAGCTGGAGCCTTGTGTTACAGGCATTTATATGGAAATATCAAGTTTTTACTCTTCTGCTCCTAATATGGTTTATGCAATGATATTTTAAAGCACCGTATTTCCTGGAGTGGGCCTTATGTGAAGGATCTTACACTCCAGTCCCAACCCATTATGTCACCACCTGACACTTGACTTGGCACCATCACACAACTCAGGGAGCAAACATTCACTCTGTCACGTAGTCGAATGTGACCATGTCTCAGACACTGTGTCTATCCTGTTCAATATGCATGTCTACATTTGAGGGACACCTGGACTGGGGAGAAGTGTGCAAGTCATAGTAGTTATATATTGTACAGGCCATAGATAGTACAGTTCTGTTTTAAAGTAAATGCAGAAGTACTCTTGGCAGTAGGCACCACAATGGCCATCTCTTTGCTAAAGATAGGACCAAAGGGCAGAAGCTCAGAGAAATTTTTTTCAGGAAGGAGGGAGAATTACTACAGCCACATTTGGAATCAAGACAACAACTAAAAGAGGCTCAAGTCTCCCTCAGGGATACGTAAAACTTTGTCCATAATCATGTAAGGAATTGCAATAATACTAATCTATCTATTGCTAGAGGTTCTTTTTATTAACACTTTTTTTCTTTTTTAATTATGTTTTGTTATATTATACATGTAATTGGTTTCAGGGGGTTAAATTGTTTAACCTGTGACAATTTATAGCTTTGACCTGCATCAAAAGAGGCAACTCCGCACTGAACAGTCAGCTTTTAATACTGTTTATTAAGACACACTTTTAACATGAAACAAAAATGGACACTCTTCGGTAACCTGTAGCTGACTTTTCATAGGGAAATGCCTATCAGCTTCTGGAAAACTGTGAAAGTGCAGAGAATGCCCTTAATGACCCTACCACTGATTCTGCAGCAGCAATTGAAGGAAAGCCACTCTCTTTCTCATGTCTTGAACCCTGCCAGTGCCAATATCTCGGAAGAGGAGGAAGCTGTGTTCTTTTCAGGTCTAATTTTGGAAGCCTAACAGGTTGAAGTTACTGCAGAAGATTGCACAGCTTGTTTGTTTCTTAAAAGAAAGAAGTCTGAAGTTAAGTCTGTAGATCAGATCTCTGATCTGAACTCTCAATCTGTTGCTAAAAAAGTAGAAGAATAAAATAAAAGAGATCTTTCAGGGTGCATCTATGTCAGAATTTTAGGTCAGACCAGTAGAGTGCTTTTGAAGGGAATCTCCTGATGATGCCCATTTATAATGTTTGGATTTGCATCTTCAAATGATTTTGGAGCTAATAAATCAAATTTCTTTCTAATAAGACTAACCCAGAAGTTTCACTTCTGGGATTACATCTATCTCCAACAACTACCAGGCATTTAGTGTACAGTACCAGGGAGGAGCTAGTCTGTAATAAAATGGAGTCAGTACTGAGTCCTCGGAAAACTTTTGAAGTGCTCCAACTGCACTACACTACTTGCTCATGTAGATATTGCCCCTTCTGAAAAAAAGGACTTAATTGTGTCACAGTCTCATTACCACCTACACAATAATCTGTCACATGCAGCTTAACTAATAACAGCTGGAGTGACACTTGACAGTTGTAGTGGGGTTTTTTGGGCCTTCGCTTTTCTTTTTTTTCAGGAAAAAATACATCTGCCAGTAAGATTCTGCAAAGGAAGAACAAACGTATACTTAGGAGAGAAAGCTGCAAAATCTGACTAGACAAGCTTTTAAAGTTACGTGTCATAAAAACTTAGGTATGATTAATCAGAACAGATTGTCATTAGTATAAAATGTCTATTACTTTCAGTCTAAAAAGGACTGAGGAATTAATGATTTCATGAGCACTGAAAATTAATTTTGACCACCTGGACTGTAACAGAGTTTGTGAGGCTTTCTTTTTTTTCTCTGTATTTTAAAGTAATTTCTTCACCAGGAAATAATATGCTGTTTGTCTACAAATATTAAATTTTGTTATTGAAGGACATTCTGATGTTTCATATTTGTTTTTCTTTTCAAGCCAAAGTGGGAAGTCAAGAAGCATTGTGGAATGAAAAATTCTGTGATACTGTAACAGAAGTTATAACCTAGAAAATTTAGTGATTTTTCTCTTGAACATGTTATTTTGAATATGGTTCAAAGGAACAGCAGTTCTTTTAAATTAATATTTTGAATTGATACAGGTTTTATTTTCATAACTGACATATGTAACATTATTTAAATTATTTGCCTAAAAAAATATTTCCATAGAACTGAAATTTCTGATAGAAAAACCCTTTACAATAAAAGTTTTGTTTGGTTTGATTTAGTGTAATGTAGACTTCTTAGTTAAGGACAATCTGTAGTGTGTTTTTTCTTCTGTTTATTCTTTGAAAATAAACCAGCACAAACTTTTCATGAATTGTGTCTGTTTTTGGGGGGTTTTTTTTGGTCAGGATACAGTATTAGAACATCAATATCCAAGCTAGAAAGAACTAGCTTAAAATTTTCTATTTCACTGTCTAGCTACACAGTGCAATGGATCAAGCATTCTAACTAGCCAACCTCTGATTTTTAGAGAGATTTATTATTCCAGCATTTAATTAAGGAGAGCAGAGAAGGGGAGAGGAGAAAGAGAGAAGGGAAGGATATTTTCGGGCTTGAATTCACCTAGTTACATTTCCTATCTGCTGAACATTGTTAGACTTTTCTTTTCTAAATTATACAATAGTCTGTTGTTAGAGATCTTAAATTTATGTCTGTGGATGAACTAGAACTAAATTTTTGAACAATAATTTGTTTCTTGGGTAGTCTAGTTTACTTTCAGTTGCACCCATTCAGAATTTGGGGTTAACTTTGAAAACTAACACAAAGTGGGAAATGGAATTTGTAAAATAAAAATGTAAAAATTAATTTTTTTCTATAAAATAATGCAAAAATATTTACTATAAAATATTGTTTATGTTTCAATTTTGAAACTCTCAGAAAGCCAACTGTAAGTATTGTCAGTTTTAGACAGGGTGTAGGGATACAGCAATATGTCTAAATGTGTCAACAAAACAGATGAAATCTGAATTTCCAAATGAGGTAAAAGCCAGTAAATGGTACATGAATATTCATAAATATTAAATTCTCTACACTGAAATATTTGTTCAAGATATTCAGTGATTTATATTGAACAACAAAAAATCATGGAAATTGTGATGTGACTCGTAGTAATTCACACTAGGAAAACAAGAAGCAAATTCCATTGGTGATTCACAATCGGTGAATCATGCTATTTATTAGCCTGTTGAACTCTGAAGGTACATAATATGGCTGTGAACAAATATGGATGTGTTCATGTCTGTAACTACTTATTCTACATTCACTTTAACCAAATTACTTCTATTTCACTTCAAACAAATTAATCCTTTAGTCAGAGAACTTTTTTCTGTCCATGCAGAAGTTACACTCCTGGATCACAGGCTTTTCCTCTAGCTATTGTTGGATAGCACTAGATATCTGACATTGCACATCTTAATCCTGTTTGATTTCATCAGCTTTGTCATTGTTCACATAATTTGAGTATATAGGAAAACTGGGATGCTATTTGTTTTAGAAAATTGTTTTATGTTTGAGGAGACAATGACTCTTAGGGAGTATTAGGTCCCCTCAAGAAGATTTACTAGGCACAGAGAACAAATCCATTGTATGGGTTTTCTTACAGTTGGCCAGAAAAGCCGACTCATCTTGGTTTTGTTTTAACTTGAGCATAACAGAGGAGTAGTCTCTGGGTAGAGATGAGAGCGGGAAATACTACTAAGCAAAGCAAAAGAAATTTTAGATACTCTTCTTATTGAATAAAAAATGGTTATAAATGTCAATGAAATACCTATAGCTTGCCAAAGAGAATCCTCATAAAACTGCTAATTCCTTCTTGCCATCTGGGGTCTGAATTATTTTAGCAGCCTCCTGTGGGAGCCTGGTGATTCTAGTGTGCTTGTTCAGTTGGAAAGATACATGGGAGCTCTGCAACACTAAAGTGGCAAACACCCTGTGAATTGCTAAACAGTTAAGTGGCAATAAGTTACAAACTAAAACCACCAACATACAATATTTTTTGGTAAGAATATTACAGTGATTCTACTTTTGTCTCTAACATCTTCCTTGGAGTCACCAGCTGATTATGGGAAACCCAGACTTTCTGTATTACTTGCAGAAGCACAACTGCAAAAAAAGTTTTTCTCTTCTTGGAATCATGCTTTAAAACTAAACTTTAGTAGCAATGCCTTTTTCTTTTATGATAATCTTGCTCTCACTACCACTAATTAACCTGCTATTTATCTTTCTCTATCTACCATTCTATGTTTTTCTTTGGTATCTGATCTGTTTGGACCACATTTACATTTCACATAGAAATGCAGACAGTCATGGGCTTGCTATTCACCCCACTAGCAGACAGTCAGAAATGCAAACCCACACACAGTATGGCACTGAGCAGAGTCCCACTGAGAGATGGAGTTTGTTAGCTTTGGCTTGGTGGTCACACAAATTTGAGTTTCAGACTGAATTTGGATCTTGTGCTGCCATCTTCAAGGATAAGCAGAATGCATTTGATTTACCTTCAACTTTAACATGCCAGAAAAAGTCTTCCCAGAATGTTCAGTCTTGTCTGCCTAAAATTAGAATCTCTGTGAGCTTTTACATTACTAAAAAAACATTGCACTTTTATGCCAGGACAAATTAATATTATTCCCGTCTTTTTTCATCATAAACCTTGAGTGGAGTGCTTTATAAAGCAGGCAATTCTGCATCTGAGAAGAAAAAGTATGACGTATTAGACTGCTGCCTGCTTCTGAAGGATGGTGGCTTTTCATAGTTTTGTAATAGTAGAGTAAGACTGAGGATGAATTAGTGGAAGAGGACATGTGACCTAAAAGTCAAAGGTGAACAGTGAATGGATTTATTACAAGTCATGCTTTTGCATCTATATATATAAAGCATCTTATTACATACAACATTTATATGTTAATCTTTGCAATCCAATAAATCAGTCAAAGAAAAAAACAGCACAGAGGTCATGATTCATGCTATGTTACACCGTATTCCAAGCCTGTCCACTGCTACTTCTACTCAGAACAATAACAAAGAACTCCCTGTCAGAGAAGTGTCAGTTTTATTTATATTAATCCTAAAATCACCTTTAGAGCTATTTGCACTTCAAACTGAGTGTGTGTGTCAGTCAAGAAAAAGGAAGCAAATTCTCACAGAACCGGCACATTTCCAGCATTGCTAGAGAAAAGGAGTGAGAAACAAAGAGAACAGTAGGCTAAATTTCATAGCAAGCAAAACATCCAATGGGATAAATCTTTCCACAAAGCCTCCATGCAGTTGTTAACGACCTCAGTAGAATTCCTGCCCTGGCCTGTGACCTTTGTAGATATTAGGACCAGGTCAGAAATGTCTTCTCCAAAGGTATATCAGCAACGCAGGCAATAGTGTTAACAGTTTAGTGAGTAGCATTTTTGCACCATGAATCAGAAATAACCCGGTGTCTCATCCTGGTGCCATGGAACAGACTGCTATGGGTGACTTTGTTTTTTGTTTGTTTTTTTTTCCCAAGAGAAAATCTACAAAGCTGGATCCCCCTGATATTTATAGCCTTTAAAAGTGCCATAGAACATTTCCCAACACTAGGGTCAAGACTCTTTAGATGGGTACTTTCAGCGGTAAAGACATTTCTCTTGAGTTCCATTTTTTGTGTATGTGTCTTCATTTCGGGTCCAAAGTCTTGCAAGGAAATATCTTCTGGGTAGTGATCCCAAACAGTGCCATGATTTTTTGTGAGCCAGAAGCAAATGTAATAGATACTATGTATAAAATCAGTAATCCAGAAAATGTGCACAGGGTAGGAAGGACCTGAAGAAGGACCACTCCTCTCCATTCTCTGCCACAGTGTTTGTCCTTGTTTCCTTGGTAAAACACAGCGTGAAAGAAATTCCTGTAACAGACAGATCAGGGAAACTCATTTACAACTTTTGATCATTCAGAAATTATCAAAACTTAAAAGCGTGCAAATTTGTTTTGGATATTCCCTGTGATAAGATACAAATATTTCTGACTAAAACAGGTAGGAACGACATGGTTCCGTTTAGGATTTTAAAGAAGGTTGGATGATCTTATGGATACAACACTGGCTAAGACTGTCAGAAGTTTCAAAGGTAGTTCCTAAAGACTTATAGGGTTTTTTTGGTATGGTCTGCTAAGCCCACTTTCTGCTTATATTCTGACTGTAATTTAGTGCAATAATATTTTATTTCCTTCATTTTTTCTTAATCTGAAAATTTTGCACGAATTTTTGGGTCATATTTGTACTAAAAAGGAGCTGATCTTTGCTTGGATCTCTAAAATCCTTGTATAGTGCAAGAAGCATAAACAAAAATAGAGGTGTGATTTCCACAAAACCATAGTCCGTATTATTCAAGCTCTTAAAAAAATTAATGCATTTTAGTTAATGTTAAGATTATTTCAGTTTCATTTATGTTAATATTCTGTATTAATTTATTTCATATTTTCAATTAAATTGTATTAATTTAACTTTGCATTAAAATCTGCATGCAGTGAATTTCACACAGGCTTTCCAGATAGAAAAAGGTAAAATTGTTTTTAATAATTTTCTGAAATTGTGAGTTTAATCTTTAACTGTCGTGAAAAAGAAAGTGCCAAGAAATGTTGAGGAATAGAGAGCAGAATAGAAATAGAACTGCAAACTGTATAACTTTATGAATATATGCAAATCACTGATGCACTCGCATTTTGAAAACCTCATGGGGTTCTGGTCACTTCATATGAAAAGGAACATAGTACTGCTAGAAGGCTGAAAGACACGTAAGGCTTCTCTACAAAAATATTAAACTGATTCAGACTCTTAAGCTCAGACAAGGGATGACTGAGATATAACAGAGATCTGTAAAAACATGAATAATATGGAATGGGTAATAGTATTGTGTTTTTGATGACATGGAAATGAGAGAACATCAAACAGAATTACAAAGAAAATTTTCTGAAATACTCAAAGGTAGTACTTTTGGCATTCAATATTTAAATAGGTTGTTGAACCTGTGGCTATGGGATGTTTTGTATGCCAAGAGTATAAATGGATTCAAAAGTTGATTAGGCAAGCTAATGGAGGAAAACTCCATCAAGGACTACTAAACATGGTGGTCTGATTCCAGCCTCTGGCTTTAGTTCAGGAGGTTCCTGAACCAGAGATAGGCGGAAGCTGCAAAAACATAAGTGAGGGAAGTGCCACTCTGTGCATATGGTGTTCTTTCAGCATTCCCTGAACATCTGCTGCTGGCCACCATCAAAGGCAGGCCTCTGGTCTGATTAAGCACTGATGCTCTTTTTCTTTTCTTTTTTTTTCTTTTTTTGTGGGGTTTGTTTTGGTTTTTGTTTAGTATGAGAGAGAGAAAGAGAGGTATTTGGGGGGCTTTTTAAATGAAATTTACTATCTGGAATTAAAAACCAAGTAAGCTAAACACCAACCCTGATAAAATACATCATCCTGATCCAAATGCTTTTTAAGTCAAATAATTTACAATAGCAGTTATGCACCTGTTCTATTCCATTCTAACCAGGAAGGTTCAAAGAAATATGACAAAAAGGATATCAGCCTGGAGATTAGCTCTAATTCTAGTTTCTAAGCAAGGGGCTAACAGTGGTAGAAATATCACGCATGGTGTGTGCAAGGATTGCTACAGTAAGTGTGGCATGAACAACACAGACAGAGACACAGCTACATCATGGACCCCAGGGAAAAAAGGGGAAGAGGAAGCCAGGACTTATCAGATGCCAAATTTCAATTTCTTGGAAAATGTCACTGTTGACAGCAGTCCTTTACAAGCTTGAAGTACTTCCAAGGTTAGGCATCCGTGTGAGCAGAACTCCACTTCTAAATGTACAAACAAATATTGTACAGCTAACATAAAGCCACCAGGCACACGTAGGACAGGAGATGGGTGTCAGCAATGCTTTGCCCATCTCCTTCAGTCTCCACTCCCAAGCACCACCTGAAAGCTCTCTGAGCTTAGATGCCTTAATTTTAGACTCACATGCTTTAAATAGAAGATTGGTGATGCTATTATCTTTGCAAAACTAGTCCTATGCCATTGCTAGAGTAGTGCCCCTTGTACTAACCTGTTGAAGTACAGTTATGTGTTGGTAAAAGAACTAAAAAAAGGAATTCATGCCTATGATCTTTTATTCAAGAACTATTATAAATTTCTTGACCTTTCAAACTGTAATCTTTTTGTATCCAGAGTGGAAGCTATTTTTATATCACTACAAACAAATTTATATAGCTAAGAGGTAGGTTAGTGGCTCTTAGTCTCCAGTGTATCAGGATGACACTTTGAAGCTTTGATTTCTGCCCGGCAACTCATATCCCCATGTAGCAGATAATATGACTTGACATTCTATAAACTCATCTATAAACCTTCACATTCTACAACAGAGAAGCTCCAGCTGCACCATCACTATTCATTTGGGCATTGGCAGTTGCTTCTTCAAAGAAAAAAGCACAGCAATAAATAATACTCACCAGAGATCTTCTTCAATTATCCAAGATATATAAATCCTGAGAGAAAATATTCCCACCTAATGCATCAGACACTGAAAAATGTCACAGTATTACCACTATGTTCCATTATAATAGTCTCATTATATATAAAAATTCCTTTTTCGGAAGTTTGCTGGCATGTAAATCTAACGCGGGTTCAGATCTGCCACACATGCATCTGTGTTAAAGATGAAAATTCACTGCAATAGCATAAACCAGGTATGAATTGAGATAACTTACTTCAGTGAAGTTACTCCTAATCTGCACAGGATTAAAAAAAAATGTAGATCAAGATATAATTTAATCCATATCATTTATATGGATTCATAATTCAAATTAAATGAGACAGATCCTCTTATATAAAAAGTTTTATGAATTGCAGCTGATCCCATCTGCCTAGAATTCTAAAATATTTGTCACACATTTTCAAACATCTAACATATAGATGAGAGGGGCACATAAAAATTAAACAAAGACACTCTATCTCTCTCTTAAAGAGGGCAATTTTCTGATAGCATCTTCCCAAATGGTTATGTATGGCTAGAAGTCAACAGTGATATCTATATTAGCTACATTTTAGGTAATTATATAGATAGAAAATTATTAGAAGTTCTGGCAACCTAATGTATAGCTTTGTCTCATTTTTGTTTTCTACCAATCAATGACACAAAGTTTTGTGCCTGTCTTACAGGGGCAAGCAGTTTACTATGGGAGCTGCATTGATACCGTGAGCTTCTTCAGTTCATCAGTCAAATATATCAAATACGATGGCCTTTTTCCAATAGAATAGTTCTGTGTCTGCAGACAGGCTCTCTTAAAATAGCAAATGTTCATCTGTGTTATAGGGTTGTGTTATAGGATTAAATGGACTAGCTTCTATTCCTCATTTCCTTTTTTGACACCTAATCATCCTTCAGCTGCATACATCTAACCAGTTGCACTTGAGAGTCCCTGTATCTGTATATATGAGCTTCTAAAATGCAGTTAAATATGCGACCAAAACATGAGGCAAAGTAAGTTTAGTTTTATAACTGGGTGTGTTTGACAATTGAAATAGAATACAAAGCATGTCTCAACTTCTGACGCCAGAACTGACCATTGCATTAGATGTTCTGAGTTGGTACCCCAATATCTGACTAATTTGGTGGCCTTTTCTGTACACTGACTTTCAAATCAGGAAATGGTACTCTTCATCACAATGCTCTTGGCAATCTGAGAAATCAAAACAGCTGCCTAGACATCTTTAGTAGACCTGCTCAAAGTAGCAACACCATTTATTTTTGTTGCAAGCATTTGCTTTCTAATGGTTTGTTTTAGTGTTGTGTTGACAGGTCTAATCAGATAGAAACACCATTTATGAGCCTGCAGGAACACAGAAATTTGAAAAGATTGTCCTAAATAGTTTTGATAAATGGTCACATTAACCTTTCATCATCACTATGCTCTTCTACAGGACTTCTTTGCCACTTGTGGAAGGTGCTAAACTTAGTTCTTGTCTATGCTTCAAAGTTAGTTAAATAGTACGAAAACAAAGAATTTTTACTCCAGAAAACTTGGATTATACATAAACATCAGTTTCCATTTTACTCCTGAGCCAATTCACTTCCAGGCCTGATCAGAATTAAGTAAAAAAAATTCAACTGATAAAAGTAAACAGTCTTGTCTTCAGTATTATACAAATATACACTCCCCTGCATAGGCCGTATATTCATGCCTATAAAGTGCATAAATATGTATGTGTGTGTGTATGTATAAGTATGTATATATGCATATATGAATACAGATACACACACAAACTATTCTCAAAGGAAGTGCTGAGGGGACTGAAGTACCAGAATAAACATATTCTGCAAATATATATATATGTGTGTATGTGTGTTTGTGTGTGTGTGTATATATATATATATATATTCTGTATCTGTTATTCAACCACACACACCTTGGAGACAAAACACTGAACCACAGATCCAATCTCGAATGCCCTTTCTCATGCCTTTAGGAAATTCCAAAGATCTGATTTGCAAGGATACAAAAAGCTAAACAGTTATATGTTGCAGTGCTGTAGTGCAGAAGTTGCAACACTGATTTAACTGGAACGTTTCCACATTAGTACAAATGTGAAAGCAAGAATGGAATTTCTACAACAAAGCAAATTTCTTGTACAGGACATACTACATGCAGAATGTATTTTTTATTGAATACAAGTACTTTTCTCATGAAACAGCACCAAGTAATTTAAAATACAGATGGAAATATGACAGTGAATAGACAATCTACATATCCAGAGACAGTTTGAAGATAACACAGTAGAGTTCTTGACCAGTGAAAAAAAGGTTTTCAGTAATTTACTACCTGCTCTACAAGTATACGATGAACAACACCTGGAGTTTCTGACCCCCAGCTGTACAGACCAGAGCCTGTTGTAGTATATTGTATTTCCTGCACATTGCTATTGTCCAGAATTCCTTTTGCTGGAAATGAAACCATGAATCTAGAATACAGACATGACAATGGCATGTGCTGGTTTTGGCTGGAATAGAGATAATTTTCTTCATAGTAGCTGGTATGGTGCTATGGTTTGAATTTGTGCTGAAAATAGTGTTGAAAGCACAGGAATGTTTTAGTTACTGCTGAGCAGTGCTTACACAAAGTCAAGACCTTTTCTGCTTCTCACCCCACCCCACCAGTGAGTAGGCTGGAGGTATACAAGGATTTGGGACAGGAGTTGGGGACAGCTGACCCCAACTGAAAAAAGGACGTTCCATACCATATGATGTCATGCTCAGCAATAGCATTAGTGGGGAGGTTGGCAGGGCGGCTGCTGTCTGCAGACTGGCTGGGTATTGGTCAGTTGGTGGTTAGCAATTGTTTTCATTTTCATCACTAGTCTTTCTTGGGTTTTATTTCTCTCTCTTTGTTATTTTCTTTTCAATACAATTTAATATTTTTATTTTAATTTAATTTTACTTTATTTCATTTTCTTTTATTTCAGTTATTAAACTGTTTTTATCTCAATCCATAAGTTTTCTCACTTTTACCCTTCCAGTTCTCTTCCTCCATCCCACTGGTGGGAGAGTGAGCGAGCAGCTGTGTGGGACTTGTACCCGACTGGGGCTGAACCATGACAGACCGCTATCAGGTTTCACTCTAGTAAAGAGATGGGATGTCCCTGGAGTGCACGCTTAGGGGTTTAAAATGATTGTATCGTATGATTTAATATCTGACCTAGAGGTTATAGGCTCTGTTTCGTTATATCAGTTGTCCTAATGTGCTGGATTTAGAATATTGTGGCGGGTTAGCCCTTGGCGGGGGGCCAAACCACACATGCCCGCTCACACAGTCCCCGCCCCTACCCAACCTTAGGGGAGAGAATTAAAGAGGTAAATGGCAAAGACGACTCATGGGTTGAGATAAGGACAATTTAATAACTAAACTACAATAATATTAAAAATAATACTATATACAAGTATACAATGTGATACACAATGATACTGCCCCCCCACCCGATGACCAAAAGCCCAGCCTGCTCCCGGCCAACAACCTCGGAGGAGGGAGGGAATGGGTGATACATAATGATACTGCCCCCCCCCCCAC
>WKFP01014154.1:703111-726268 GCA_011057875.1 Pterocles orientalis
TACCAGCTCATTGATCTATCCAATAATTCCTCAGCTCCCAAATAAGAGTGCTGTAGGAGGAGATGTTCAAAGCTTTAATAAATCAAATCATATATATACCTCAAATAAACGTATATTGCACTGGTCTTCCTTGTCCACATAGCTAGTCTTTTCATTGTAGCCATTCACATTGGACAAGCATGACTGGCCCTTTCTGAATCCATCTTAACTATTCCTGCTTGCTGCCCATGCCTTCAAGACTTTGGAAATGAACTCAAAAAGAAATTGACTTATCGTCTTTCCAGGGACTGAGATGATCCTATAATTCTGAAGATCTCATTTCTACCTTTCTTACAAATTGGGAACCTCCTCTGCTTGCCAAGATTCTTTCCCTCTCACAGAATCACAGAATGTTAGGGATTGGAAGGGACCTCGAAAGATCATCTAGTCCAATCCCCCTGCCGGAGCAGGAACACCTAGATCAGATCGCACAGGAACGCATCCAGGCGGGCTTTGAATGTCTCCTGAGAAGGAGACTCCACAACCTCTCTGGGCAGTAACTCTTGTTCAGTTTGATTACATCTCTTCCTAATAGGTGCTATTCCTCTTCAAATGAGTGTCTACAGCTGAGGTGGCCTGACCACCTGCCATATAAGGTTTTGGTATGATGGATGCAGCTACTCCTAGCCCGGGACAACAGCCCCTGACCAGAGAAGGTGACAGATCAGAACTCACAGAATCATAGAATCATAAAATAGAATCAATCATACAATGGTTTGAGTCGGAAAGGACCTTAGAGATCATCAAGTTCCAACCCCCCTGCCATGGGCAGTGACACCTTCCACTAGACCAGGTTGCTCAAAGCCTCATCCACCCTGGCCTTGAACACCTCCAGGGACGGGGCATCCACAACTTCCCTGGGCAACCTGTGCCAGTGTCTCACCACCCTCACAGTGAAAAATTTATTCCTAATAGCTAACTAATCTAAACCTACCCTCTCTCAGCTTAAAACTGTTACCGCCTGTCCTCTCACAACACTCCCTGATAAAGAGTGCTTCCCCATCAGGAAGCCCCCTTTAAATACAGGAAGGCTGCTCTAAGGTCTCCCCAGAGCCTTTTCTTCTCCAGGTTGCACAACCCCAACTCTCTCAGCCTGTCCTTGCATGCGAGGTGCTCCAGCCCTCTGATCATCTTCATGTCCCTCCTCTGGACTCATTCCAATGGCTCTATGTCCTTCTCATGTTGGGCACTCCAGAGCTGGACACAGTACTCCAGGTGGGGTCTCACAAGAGTGGAGTAAAGGGGGAGAATTACTTCCCTTGACCTGCTGGCAATGCTTCTTTTGATGCAGCCCAGAACACATCTGGCTTTCTGGAATGCAAGTGCACACTGCCGGCTCATGTTAGCTTCTCATCAGCCAGCACCCCCAAGTCCTTCTCCTCAGGGCTGCTCTCAATTAATCCTTTGCCCAGCTTGCATTTGTGCTTGGGATTGCCTAGACCTCGGTGTAGAACCTTTCACTTGGCCTTGTGTCTCATCCCAATAAGGGACAGGAGAGTAAAGCTCATTTATTCCCTCTGTTTGATTAAGGTGAAAAGACACTAAAGATCCGTGAATACTAAACAATTTATTGCTAATGCATGCCCACCCAATCATACAAACAGATAGATATGTATATATGTGGCTTTCAATGAAACTGCAATGATTTATGGCTTTTAATCAAACTGTAGTGATATGTGGCATTGAGGGTAAGCCTTGCATTACTTAACAACTTTAAAAGAAAAGGAGGGGAGAGGGAGAGAAAGAAGAAGAAGAATGTGGGGAGAAAGAGAGAGAAGGGGGGGGCAGGGAGAGAGAGGGATCATCATTCTGGGTCGCAGCATTGGTCCAGCCAGTGAGGGTCTTGGTTTGAAGGAGCACTCCACCCAAAATCCCACCCACTGATGCTTGTCATCCTACTTTTATACCTACCATATCGAGCCAGTTTAATTTCTTATTAGTAATTGGTCAGAGCCTCCTCACCCAGTATGTAAATTGGTATGCATGTTTAGCTCTTCTTTCTTTTGAGTCAGTGACATCATTGGCGTAGGTGGTCTGTGAGATGGTGGTCATGATTTCCCCCTGCCAGAATTACCTTTCCCCTAGTTTCTTACTTTTTTTGGCAACTCCCAGCGGTTCTTCAAGAATTGCTGCTTTACATTCAGGAGTGTTTGAGACATTCCCCAATAAAGCCAAGGGGACCTCTACCCTCTTATTCTTACCAGTTCCATCTGTGTACGCCCCTCTTGTGTACTCCCTTATTGATAAACAGTTTCTTGTTTCAGGGGATAAGGTTGCCAGAACTACATCCAGTTGAGCTTGTCCTTGGTCTCCTACACCTTACTGAACTTAGTCTTCCAGCTATTGATCCCAATGGAGCTGTTGTTCGCTCAACAGGACAAAATTACAACTTGTTTCATATAAGAAAACTGAATAATGGGTATGGCATTAGAGGAAGCTGTCTTAATACTCATAATAGTAACTCATAATAGAAAGAAACTTTGTTGGCTAGAAAGGAAAACAGAAGTATGCTATTTGTAACAAGTTTCAACATTTGAGTTGTTTGACAGAATTGGTTTTGGGCAGTAAATTATCTGCAAGTTTAAGTTATAATAATGATATAATTATGGTAATATGCTAATAATTGCTAATGTAAGTTTGAAGTTAATGAAAAGAGTGATTTGTGTAGGTAATAAGAATTAGACACCCTAATGTATTGATCTCAATATGTGTAAGAATATCTTGGAGAATTAATATGTAAAGTAGATAAAATGAGGCATGTTTAAAGGAGTGATTCTTTGGAGTTTTCCCCAAGGCAGTTTTTATTAATGCCAGACCACCCGCTTCTGCTAGGCCATGTGAAAAGGAAAAAAGATAACAAGCTGAAACCCTACTGGAAAACAGACACTTTAATTTTAGTGATAAAGAATGTTACTCAGATCCCTACTTCTGCTGAATTAAACCTCTGTCTTTCTTCAATAAGCTTAGAGTGACTGTTCAGACATGAGCCTAGTGAGATTAACAAACATTAATTGGGCCTCATCAAACTAATCTTATATAACAATTAAAACTCTTGTTTTGCCAGTATAATCTCTGGAAGATCTACTCACAGTACAATGAAATTCAAATAGAGGCTATTTTTTGGTACTGATACTTCCACGATAGTTGATAGATAAATCAAAATATCCACCTGTGTATCAGAAGACACAGTTTTAAGTTCTTGATGGCTTCTAAGTAAGCAGCATAGGCACCAAGCTGTATGCAGTGTGTTCAGGTAAATAATAAACTTAGTATTCTCTATCAAAGCTGTACATAACTATATAATTACTCATTGAAGCATGAACTGGAATTAATTTTCCCAACTGGGTGTAATATCCACCAAGATATAAGGTCTTCCTAATGTCTTTTAACGTATACGGATGTATAAAAAATAAGGTCATGAAAAAAAAGAGGGAGTTTTCTAAGAACAGTGGGGAAAACAAGCCTAGGGACGTACAAGTCTCAAGTCCCTGTTTCAAATCAAGAAACAGGGAGGACCTTCTAACCAGAGTAAACGAGCAGAAATCGGTTGGATACAAGCTCTTTCCTGCTCCTTTGCCTTTCCTGTCTTAGTTTTTGTCATCTTTTCAAGAAACTTTCTAAAGATGAGGTAAAATATGTCAGTACTAGCACAAAAATTCAGCTATTAAGTCTGAGGCAGGTATAAATAATTTTCAGCTTTTTTAAAGATATATGCAGACTGTTGAATTTGATTTGATAATGTTCTTTTAATTGACTGTACTATGTTGATATCATGCTGTGCTTTAATATTTCATAAGATATAGCTGTTTTATATAGTACATGAGTTCTGATACCCTAAGGATAGCTTAAGGCGATTTATGCTGAAACATGACTAATACAGCCCATCTCTAGATACCACGGGTGCTTGCTGTGCAACTGTTATGGCATAACAGAAAAATAAATATATATTTTAAGATACAGATTTGGAAAGCATAATTCATCGGTTATAAGTCTGATACAATTTTGGTAATCAAATAGATGAATAAACCTTTGAGGGAAATCTTATTTTATCTCATTAAAACTTTGAGACAAAATTGAAAATTTGATCTAAACTGTTTTAAGACAATGATAATGGTATAGTATGAGGGAAGTGGAAAAATTTTAACCTGAAAATATATTTTACTTCCTTTTTAATGATTTTATAATTTTATGTCTAAATTATGGGAAAATATTTCTTAAAGCTGAAATTCAAATTAACGAAACTTGACTTAAAAGTTTTCAAAAGGACATATCAACAGTTTTGAAATTTAAAAAAATATAGTTCAATTTATTACAAACAGATTATTTTTTCCAATTTACCTTTTAGCAAATTATCTCTCTTTGCTGGAAAAGTGTTGATCTAAGCTCATGTTTCATCTTGGACCCAAGCAGTCAGTCAACATTTTAGGTTTTTGATTAATATGAAAAATCAATTAGACGAACCTAAGAAGCTTTTAGGTTAGAAGTTATTCATGATAAGTATAAGCAAAATCCTTGCACACAAAAGTGTTCCCACATCCACAAGCTCTAAAAGCCAACCTGGCCATTAGATCTACAGAAGTCAAAAGCAGATGAATGTAACTCTAGTTAAAACACCACCATGAATCATGATGACAAGAGAAAGTGGTACGTTAATAATGAAGCTAGTCTGACATGCTTACAGTTGCTGAGATCAATCTTTTACTTTGATTACATAACTTTGATTGCCATAGCATACATATAATAATCACATTAATGGTTTCCATTATGTAATTTAGAAAATTAACTGTTCATTTTCAGTAATTAATTTCAGAAATGAAGTGTTGTTTTCTTTGCATGAAGAGGCTATTCAGTTCTGAAAAAAATCTAGAAACTGTGCATGTTTTCACTTGTTTTTGGAAGATGAGTTTCCAGGTGACTGGACCTGCTGGAGTGAGTCCAGAGGAGGTCATAAAGATGGTCAGAGGGCTGGAGCACCTCCGACAGCAGGACAAGCTGAGAGAGTTGGGGTTGTTCAGTCTGGAGAAGAGAAGGCTCCGAGGAGACCTTAGAGCAGCCTTCCAGTACTTAAAGGGGGCTACAGGAGAGATGGGTAGGGACTCCTTATAAGGGAGTGTAGGGATAGGACAAGGGGAAAAGTTTTGAGCTGAGAAAGGGTAGATTTAGACTAGACATGAGGAAAAATTTTTTTCCTGTGAAGGTGGTGAGACACTGGATTAAGTTTCCCAGGGAAGTTGTGGATGCCCCATCCCTGGAGGTGTTCAAGACCAGGTTGGATGAGGCTTTGAGCAACCTGGGCTAGTGGAGGGTATCCCTGCCTATGGCAGGGAGGTTGGAACATGATGATCTTTGAGGTCCTTTTCAACACAAACCATTCTATGATTCTGTAATTCCATGACTGTGTGGAACAAAAACTACACAGAGAGTGCCTTGATCCTTGTCCTCCGATGGTTTCATCATTAAGTTTTATGTGACATGTGGACAGATGTTTCTTCATTTTCTCTCTGTCTCGGGGCTTCACAGGTATACTGGAAGAGCAGCATATCTTTGAGCACTAATATTTAAAGCTAGACTGGACAAAACACTGAATAAAATATCTTCAAAAAACTTTTTTTTTAAAGCATTTTGAGATTCATTCATAAAAGCAGTGTAAAAGAGTCAGCTATTATTTACTGTCGGGGACAGGGACTATGATACAGCTACTGATACTTTTTACTCTAAGCCCAGATTCTGAAATCTTCTGTGGATACTGTTCATTTGTCAGTTGCAGGAAATTCACTGCACTTCTTACCAAAAAGAACTGAACTGAAAGACCAAACAGATTGCTGATGGTTGCTCCCTTGCTTAAGCATGGGTGTGAGAACTACAGAAGAAACCTTAACCCTTGTGATACTCACATAGGCTTTCTCCTGAGAGTTCTGGACATCCAAGGTAAACATTTGCCAATGGCTGCTATCACAGGAGCCCATGAGAAACAGCATCCTCGTCAGGCAAGTGTCACAAGTTGCATGACTTCTTAGAGGAGCACATCAAAGAACCACAAAACAGAGCAAGAAAGGACCTTGGAAAGTGATACTATGTAGAGCATCTGAACATATCTTCAGCAATACTTCTCAGTAGGAATGTCCCAACAGTGACAGACAGAATGCAAGACACCATCCACAGTTTACTTTGCTGAGATAAAAGTGTTGGTATTTGACTATGAAAAGGAGTGGACCGACAGTGTACTACCCTAGCTTCTCCTCTGTCATATGGGAAGAGTACCTGTACATAAATCATGTCAGGCATGATTTACCATGACCGTGTTTTCTAAAACTTTATTCCTTTTATGTTTAGTTAGTTAATCTTAACTAACTCAGACAGTTTACATTAACTTTATTATTATTGTGGCAACACATTTTTGCTCTTTTACAGAAAAGAAGAAGGAAATACATTTAGTCACAAAAAAAGAGAGAAGGATAAGGAAATACAAGAACTAGCCACAGTTGTTCACAGCACTGACTCAAATCTGTTCTGAATGTTAAAGGCATGGTCATAATTCAAAATTATTTAATTCCAGGCTCTGTTGTCATGATTACAAAAATCAAGATTGTCACTAAGGTGTGAGCAGTCCAGTTGCCTCTAATATGTAAGAAACACAAAAACTAAGCACTCCAAAAGGACAAGCACTCTATTATTGTTAAATGAGTACTCAAAATTTAGGAAACACCAGAATTAAGGTTTCAGATACAACCCGAACTTGACATCCTACACTTATGCATCATGACAAGAGCCTCTGCATAATCACATTGTATTTTGTTAATCACTGGTCCCAGATTAGAGAAACTGGGTACAGAAAAGATGAAAAGTCCACACGGCGTGAGTGTGACTTGCTCAGCATAACAAAGGACGTCCTTGATGAAATCCATTTTATTTGGGAAGCATCCAGAACCACAATTATTAAACCTTCTTTCTTTCAGCTCCTGCTTCATTAGCTGTGTACCTTTATTTTCTGAAAAAAATTACACTGTTATCCTCCAGTCAACAAACTCTTTTATTATAAAACCTGATTTGCAGTCTGTGAACTGAATGAGGAAATAATGTTATGAAAAAATTGCATGCGCTAACGTAATTATAGATGGTAATACTTACATCTAAGCCAGACTAATTAAGGCTGCATAGGCAACCTTAATTCTGACATTTTTCTAACTTATGAGTAATTGACCTTGCAATCTCAACACTCCTCATGTATCAATTATAATTAGCTTTTAAAAACATGAAAAAAAAACACTGTTGTTGAGGCAGAAAAAAGAGAAGAAATCTTTTCCTCTGGAACCAAGCTGTGCTTTTTTGAGAGTCAAATCCTTCAGAACCACTATTCAGAAGGCTGCAAGAGGACCTACTGCAGGCAGGCCTGGTACCATTAGTAACCCCTACATGAGGCAGTGACTAGAAAGAAGAATGGACAACAGTGCTGGAAGATTTCCCAGATATTTGTTGTCAGGAAATAAGGGTGAGGAGTGAGGAAGCCTGGGGGCAATCCAAGCTTGGTACTATTGTCAAAGTTGCCAGGTTCTGCTGCTCTTGCTTTGTCTCTGTAGTCCTCTGTTTCAACTTTTCTTACCCCAGTTTCTTCCCCTGCTATTGTTGTATTTTGTTTTCTCATTCGCCTGGGCCTTGGTGCTTTCACCTCTTCTTCTTCTGAGCTATGGAGGGACTGTTTCTGTGCCAAACTGACTGTACTCAGCCTGCCTGTTCGCAGACCTCGTATCCAGTGACCTGTTGTCACCCAGGAGAAACAACTGCACTCAAAAGCGTACTCAGCTGCAGCAGCACAGGCTCATGGCATGCACTTGACGTGCAGAACCTTTGAAAAATGAACCATGAAACTCTCTGAAGCTTCCATTAAAGTGCAGTTTTGGGGGAAGTTTTGGGTGTGATTTAGCACTGGTTAACTTTCCTACAGAGTCCAGAAGGTAGAACCACAATGTTAGCTGTCAAAATGTGAAAACCTCCCTGTCAAACAGTCATAATTTTGTTTTTCTTACTAGTGTTTTTAATATGTTTAAGTAATTTTAAATGTTTAAATACATTTAACAATACCCTGCAACATTATCTCTCCAAACTCATTGTGAGAACCTCTTTACTCATGTTTTATTTATTTTTAAATAATTAAGAAACTCAAGACAGAAAACCTCGGTATAAATATTGGAGCAGGGCAAACGCAAGTTCTGTTAAAAAAATGTCACTGAGGATTGTTTTGGAATCAATCTCTATATCTCTATTCCACAGATAGTTTTAAGAAGAAAGCTTTGTGTTCCAATTAGTAGACAAATAAAAATAATTCACATCATATGAGAGGCACAGAAATATAAATCCAAGGTTGTTTCCAGCCCTAACCATTCTATGATTTTATGATTTATTTTCAAATACTTTGAAGTAAATAAAATGTCTTATTGCATAGATGAGATCCTAGTGACGGTGGCAAATATTGTTTCATTTCAGTCTCTGTTTGGATTCCCTTGCTTATCTGGGGGAGGAGAAAAATAATATTTCTTTTCACATTTGCTTTTACATGCTAACACAGTGAACTAAACCTCGACCTGTAGCTAGCAAACAAAGTTATGTAGTTTTTTCAAATGGCTAAAGAGAGTCCAGACCTAAGGAATTACAGTGGTAAAACAGAATCTGCTTTGGCCAAGACTTGTTTGGAAGAGGAAAAAAAAAAAACCGAAAGTGTCATTCTGGAGCATTGGTATAGAATCAATTTGATTTTGATGTTGTAATGTTAGAGGAAAAAATGCCACCAGGATCTGTGACATTCTCAAGTGGTACAACCAAGACATTCTCAATATGGTATCAGAATTCTTCATCAGATGCTGCCCAGCGAAAACACTGTCCTAAGAATTAGTGAATATAAACAAGCCACAAATAAATTTAGTGTTAATGTTTTCTCGCCGTTGAAACCATGAGATTCTGGCACATTTGCAACGCTAATATATGTATACAAGAGCATACGCAGCAGGCTTCATGTCCCAAAGCGCACATATTTATATTTGAGCTTGTTCTGGCTTCCCCTTATCAGTGAGGAAGAGGAGGCTATTCCAGGGCACAGATATTCTCCTACTAAACTAAACCTCTCAAAAAAGAGTCATATCTAAATAACAGGGTCAAGTGTAGTAACCTGTGTTGTAATCTCTATTGAACCCCATTTCTGATGTCACAAAGGTTTTCTTTGAAAGTCACTGGTCAACATTTCCACTGAGATCTAAAGATAGTAAAAAAATAAAAACAACAATTATTTTGCCTTCATGACCAAATGTTTGTCAACTTAAGCAGAAAACTAGTATTCTTAAAAAGGGAGCCATTTATCATTATACAGCAGCATATATCTTGTCTTATACCCATCACTGACGTGACCCCGTTGATTCGAGAATAATTTTTCTGATGAAGCTTAGGAAAAGAAGAAACTATATGTTTTCAGTCTTGCACTTCAGCATAAATACTTGCATATCTCATGCTATCTATACTCAGAGACAAAAACCCTTTGAATGCTGCCTACTCTACTTTCTCAAACACAATGTAAACAGAGAAGCATGGGAAATTCAGCATCAGAAAATGGTGTGCCATCTCAGTGTCAGAATCACTTTTTATTGTGTTGTTTCTGAAAAACTTGAATGGAGTGCAGAGCTCAAAAGACCACTATAGACTGCCAGTGTAAAAGAGGACCAGAAAATAAAATGTATTTTCTGCTGTTATCAGTCTTTTTTTTTTTTTTTTTGCCTGGTTCTTTCTAGGCTTCAGAGCGAAGAGGAAGAAAGGTGAATCTAACTGCCTTGTCTACATCTTCATTACTCTTTGATATACTCTTCAGGAAAAGCTGGGGTATGTAGTGACTGAAATGTGCTGTTCACTGTATTTGTAGAATGGATGCAATGTGTAGCCACTGGCTAAGTAATTTGTGAAAATGTCACTTCAATAGACTTTGACAAGATTGCAAAGGACTATTTATTTGTTCTTAAGGAGTACTTGCAAAGTCTAACTTCTAGGTTTAAGTTAGGTAACTTTCCATTCGTCCTGTTTAGTCGAAGGAAAAAAACAGGTTCCACTTGTATGGAGCTGAATTAGCTAGTTTCCAGCTTTGGCTCACCCTTAAAGAAGCCTTTTTCTCCTCTGACTGAAGAGGGAAGCTGAAGCTACTCATCTGCTAAGACAGAGCTCTGATGGATGAGTGGTGAGATCTTGCCTTAGAATGGTACATCCACATCTCTATCTTGCTCTTACTTGATGAACTCCTGACCTGCTCATTAATCAGTTTCTGAACCTCTCAGCTTCTTACAGTAAGATATCACTGATACCACTTTTCCTTAAGATATACTGTTATGAACTACAGATGTTGATTGATGGATGAGAATGGCTTAACTCACATGAGTAGCCAGCCTCCATCTGTGCTCTACCCTTGCTGCAGGGAAATCTGAAATAGACATTAATCAAATCCTGACTAACGAGAGTTTACTGTGCAATTTTCTGAGGGAAAAAAATCTAACTGAATTTAGCCTGCAACCAGGAGGTGATTGACAAATAGCTCAGAAATCTGTGTAGCAGTTGGTTAGAATGGGCCAGAATGGGTAGCACCTTCATAAGTTGTCTCAAGTGACACTATCCTTGCTTGCCAATAAAGCCTTTGGCTACCTAAGATGCATGCCTAACATTGGAGAGTGCAAAGAGCTTCTTTAACATCCGTCTAATCACTTATTTCCTACTGAGATTTCATGCACATACATGGTCAGTTCATGTCATGATGAACATTTGTTCTACAGAGCAGCACTGAGATCTTTGATTTCTTATGCAGAGGTTATGAAAGAACTATGAGACAGCTATGACAAACAGAAGTCATGTCATGGCTAGAAGACTGCACACTATTAAAACCTTGTACTTTGTATGCCTTCATTAGGCACTTTTTAACTAAACATTCAATACGACAAACACACATTTGCATACCCAATAAATAATTTGGAAGTTTGTGATGAATTCCAGTAAATAACATTTTAATTTGTGTGGGGTTTTTAATATAACCCAAAAGGCCACAATGGCAGAAAATCAAAGTTTTGCACCTGATGACCTAGCCTCAGAATCAAACTTCAAAACTTCATTATCCTTGTTGTCTCAGGCTAAAATTATTTTTTAATGTAGTGTTTCAATCAAACAAAAAGTAATGGAAAATATATTAATATGATTAAACAACTAAAATATAAAGAGGGAAAATAATATAAATGTATATTCTGACCTTAGTTGATTTGTAGTGTCTGTACATGAGGAAGATTGCACATAAAAAATGCAGTTGTTTATGAGCAAATTACTATGAGCTGTTAATTTAAAGTCAGAAACTGGGAAGTCAGCGTTTGGACTTAATTTTTTTAAGAATGTAATTTAAATGGATTCCATTATGTTTTGTACTCAGGCACCACTGAGATACATCACTCATGTAGCTTTTTCTGTTTCTGTCAAATATTGAAGTCATTCAAAGACCCATTGTGCTGTGATTGATGGGCATATATATATGCACATACATATGCCCATTTTATAATGACAGGAGCAGAGAGTGGACTATATTGAATAGAGAAGAGATGACAGCAAGTTTATTGGCCTGATATCAGGAATCAGTCCTGGGATGAAGAGTCTAGGAAAAGATATGGCTATTAAAAAAAAAAATCAAAAAAAAAGAAAGAAAAAAAAGGGTTTGTGCTGTAAGGATGTGATGAGATTCATCTCATTTATTCACTCCACTCAAGGTAGGCTTATTATCGGTTCATCTTTCCTATGACTTAGACATCTAACAAATTTTGCATAAACTGCTCATGGATGATTCCTGCTTCTTTACTGTGGAAATAATCTGGATGACTAGTTGAATTTGAGGACTAACTTTTTCTGTGGTTAAAACTAGATATCTAAATCCCACTTTTCGCGTTACTTTTGATCTGAGGAATTATGCCTCTAACAGAACCTCAGTCATTTACAAGTCATTTTTGATACAATAAAAGCTATTGAAAAGTAAATAAAACACAAAAAGAAAGGAGAATGAAAGGAAATTATCACCTGTCTTAGTCCAATGAAGCTACCTTATTTTTTCCATGTTTTGATTTGGTGTTTCACCTTCCTGAATTTCTGAATTATTTAACTTCATGTCTTTTCCTCCTCCCTACATAGCTGTATGTTAGAGTTCAGAAGCAAAGCATGATATTGAAAGTATTTTGTATGTTATCCTGAAGAAAAAATACAAAATAAATCCACTAACACTTTTGTTTTATTGTTTTAATTTTAACTAGACCAAAGCATTAAATGCCAAAATTAACAGCTCTTTCTGAAATGATATTTTCAAGCTGTCATTTCTTTATCACAGCAGAAGAGTGTTGTGGCCATATCTTGGTTTCCAGTGCTGGATCCAGGCTTATTTAAGAATGCCTAATTTTCTTGGTGAACTGCCAACATTTTACCCTAACGTCTGGGTGATATTCAGAAAACCATATTTACTGTCAATAAAATTTATAGAAAATCAAGGAAAGACAAGATCTGTTGAAGGCTCCTAGAAATACAATATTTTGCAGGCATAGAAGCAACCCTGATCTCATGAAGAAAATGGTCAGTGTTGTCTTCATGTTAATGTCAGAGCACCTGGCAGCACATATTACCATGGGTGAGTAGCAAGGTAGAGCTAAAATTTCTGGTATCCCTTTTCTCCCAAGTCCTCCAGCAGCTTTCTGTCTCTGTCAGTCCAATAAATATATAATTGTCTAAAGGAGATACAATACAATCAAGTCTACAAGTGAGCAAGTCAGTATGAAATGGCCAGAAACAAATTTGAGGTGGAGATTAAATCACTTGTGAAGGATGCAGACCAGCCTCCTGCAAAATTCCTTCTGAATGGCTTTGTGTTGGAACTTCATAAATGCATGTAAAGAATTATATGTAAAAAGTCTGTCATTCTCCTGGATCTGGTGCTTACCTCAGTTCTTGTATCATAAACATTGGAAGATGTACATTTGGGTCAGTTCTAGAAGGGATATGGTTAATTTTTTTGTTTTTTGTTTTTTGGTTTGGTGTTGTTTTTTTTTTTACATTTGGACTTGATGAGCTTAACAGTCTTTTCTGAACTAAATGACTCTGTGATTCTATGATTCTACATTACGTCAGGGAGGCAATGACTGCTGCCTACTCTAGCTATGCCAGGCTCAAAGAGAGGTGGATGTGCTGCTCCTCTCACTGCTAAGTGAAGAGTCTGAGCCTTGGGGGGCCTGAAGGACCTCCCAGCATTAGCAATTTTGGCGCTCTCTCTCTCAATTTTGGCCATATCTGAACATCTCTCTCCCATCCCTCAGTGGCAGCCAAAGGACAGTCTGTCTTTCCAGGGTTTACTAATTTGATCTTCATCCTTGCAGTGGTAAAATTTAACTTTGCCTACACTAATAAGAAGCTTTGAACCAACTCTTCTATTTAAGAAGCATTGAAAATGTTTCTAAAAAATTATTTGTGGATCATCTGTTATGCTAGGTTAGACTCAACAATTACCTCCCTTTTTCTACTTTTAGAGTGAATTACAGAATGTAATTTATTATTTCAGATGTATTTATATACTGGGTCTGGCTGTGATAGAGTTAACTTTCCTTGTAGCAGCCCATAATAATCATAAATAATAAACTAATAATAAACTGCCTTTATCTCTGCTCCTGAATTTTTCCATCGTATTTTCTTCCCCTGTCCTGATGAGAAGGGGGAGTGAGAGAGTCATTGCATAAGGGTCTGGCAACAGCCACGGTCAACCTCCCACATCCTAGAGTTTGGTAACAATAGAAAACTTTCAAGTGAGTTAGAGCTGTCCCACATGACATATTCATAAAAGACTTAATGCATATCTTTATTTTTTTCCTGCTCTTATTTAACTGTGGGTATATATCATATAAGTTGTTTTTCTGGCTTATGCCTACTGGAAAACTTGCAGGTAATTAATAATACTTTATAATTATGGAAAGCCTGTACTGCATGTTTGCTGATAAAAACATAATTTGATGTCCATTCAGTAATTCAGTGATGATCAATAAAAATAGCCAATCACGATAGAAAGAAGATAAATAAGCAGAGGTGTCACTTAGCTATTAAATCCCAGAAGACCAATAGTCTCTAACATCTATGCCATGATGAGTAATCTTTGTCCGATAGTTTATAGTAAAAATGAAGATGGATTTTCCTTTGGACAATTTACTTGGGCTTTATTATTTTTATTGGATATATGGTTTATATTTGATCATTTATTTTATTTACATTTTAGAAGATAGATCATTATTCTGTATTTAAAGACACAGATCATTTTACAAAGTCAGATAATATTAACCAAATTTTAAATTTGCACAACTAATGAAGTGCTTTTCACTATATAAAAAAGTTTGCTTAAAATCCACAAACACTCATGAGCAGATCTGCAAAGGAATTGGGAGCTCATGGCCAAAACTGGGAAACTGAAAATTTCTGTTTAACTGATGTGTAGCCCTGAAAGTATCCAAAATACAGAAACTCCTCTTGCCCATCCTTCTCTCCCCCTTCCTAACTAAGAAGCAATTCAGTTTGCAAATTAATATTTGGGCACGTAGTTACCTTAGGAAGACAGGAGATTTTGTTCTTATGCATAGCATAGTATATCAAAAGTAACCCATTACGTCACCATCAACTTTATATAGTGACAGAGCTATTGTGTATGTTAGACAGTTCATAATTATGCTTTATTTAAAAACTTTGCTATTTTCTTTCTTTGGCTAGACAACGGGAGGATTTCTATTGTAATTATGGCAGGAGAATTGTAGATGTGAGGGATAATGCACTAACATGGAGACATGATGCTAACACGGAGGAAACATTACCTTTAATTCATCTCTAGACTTCCAGCACTGACTTAAACTGTAAATGGCTAGGGTCTCTCTGCAATCTGCTTTTCCAGGTCAATAGTTTGGAATAGGTTGTTTTAAAGTTGTTAGGCTGCAAAGGAAAACATAAGGTAAAACCAAAGATTTTTGATAGTGGTTTCCACAGTAAACCGCATGTACCACCTGTTAACACTGGTTTTCAGTTGTTCACAGTTCATACAATCATTGTTAATTAGCTGTATGACTTATTAATTTAGTACTCAGTACAAACTACTAAAAACATCTTTATATAAATTAATGCTATTTTGGTTCACATTTTCTTAATATTAATTCATGTTAATTTCATGTTCTCAAATTTGAGACTTTACAGGCCACATTTGAGTTCATTGTTCCATGTCTTCCGCTTTTATTTTTCTAGCTGGAGAGTAAAATCTCATGGTGATCAAAACTGGTTTCACAAGAGATCAAAATAATTGTGTAACGAAATAAACCAAAAAGTCTCCAGAAAAAAAAAATATTTTTTTTCAGTACATACAAGGTACACAGTTCCATTGAAATCAGAGTACAAATTGTGTTATTTCTAGCAATATGTGACCAAATTTAAAGTTCCTTTGAAAATATGTGCATACACATGAGTAAAATGTGATCCAATTTGAGTACTGAAGTGTATTTCTGATCTGAAGCTGTTGGAGCAGTCCAGTATGAAGCAGTAGCACAATCTGGGCTCCTAATAATAGCCAATATGCTCATCTAGTGATAACCTAGAGCAAAAGGATCAGTGAGTGTTTCAGAGACTCTGTGGTATGGTTCTGTGAGAATTTGTCACATGACTCCTACCGACACTGGTGGCATTTGTCAAGTTGGGATTTGCAAGGTGAGGATGTCTGACAGTACATTTATTTATCTCAAAATCCAAACAAGTTTTACTGACTCTTTCCAAAGCATCATAAAACTTTGTATAAAGAAGGAAGCATTTGGCAGTTATGCTAATTCCCTTCTTCTTTCAAACAGCTTTCTAAATTGTTTCTTAGGGAACATGATCTTGCAGCAAAAGAAAGTGCCACTGATTTTCTTATTCTCAGAAACATCTTTGGAAAGAAACCATAAACAAACACCTGAAAAAAAATTACAACCATAATTTGGTGTATCTAGCCTGTAAATAAGAGGACTTTGGCCTAAATATCATGACTGACTTTCATTAAAAAAAATGTTATGCCTTGCCTGACAATGATTTCTTTTATTCTAGTACCTGACAACAGAAAGGGTCATATAAGAACACAATTTCCAGACTTCAGATTAATAAAGAGAAACAATTTTTCTTTTTACCCAATAGCAATTTAAAATATAGGAAAAATAGAACTATGCACTTGCAAAGTGGATGTCTGAAACCTGGAGCTGGGTAAGGTTTGGAAGTACAAAGGTAGTTTTTGAGTTGAATATCCACAGAGTATATATTAGTCTTGATTCAGACTGGTAAAAAATTAGTATTGATCTGTTAGTGAGATCATATGAATTTATTAGACAGTACAACTTGGTATTATTTCCTTGCTCATAGAAAAAAGTGTGAATAGCAGTTATACTACAAAGTTAACAATTTGTGACAGATTTTGTGATAAAGATAATCTCTTTTACTAAGAACAAGTAGGATTTTCAGGGATTATATTTTGTCAGTTCCTTTGCAATATTCAGACCTGTCTGTTTGGTTCACAACCTACCCACAAATCTTGTTGGCATTCAACAAATGCAGAAATTGGAACAGCAAATTATTCCATGTGCAGAATATGAGTTACAGAATAGCCTTTTCTTCTAGAATGGTTGTCTTCTAATTGTTTCCCAATTCCAACACTTAGACCTAAATTTAAGTGACAAAACCAGATTTTCATGCTGTATGTCAGTTTTCACTTCTATACCACTGTAAACTGTCAGAATTTCGTTTATTTAATGTCTTGTGTATAAAGTTCCATATTCCAATAATCTACTAGCTTATATTTCATTACCATTTTCTCCAAAGTCTGATAGAGTTTTGTGCCAGAAGGGATCATAGTGATAATTAAAATGGAATGTCTTACACAGCACTTAGGAGTATTTCCACAAGAATTCCTGTAATAGGACTATCATTCTTCCATGATTGTCATCTCTAGATATTTTATGATAGCTTTGTGGATATTTAGTGCTTTTCATTGAAAGTTTCAGATCTCGGAAATACACCATTATATACAAATTTAAACTTCATTTTAAAGAGCTGAGCCTTAAAGATTCCAAATTCACAAAGTATAATTTTCTTGGATATTATTTTTTAAATACTGAATTTCAGAATTATGTCATTATTCTTAGTAAAGGTGATGTTAAATCCACCTTCTTTCCCAGTGTGTCTCTCCATGCTGGAAACTCTAACAGCAAATGTATAATTTTGCTTTTTTTTTTTAGCATGACTTGCATCCTGTGTGTTATAGATGCTTTTTTGGCAGAGAGTTGACAAACCTTGCAAAGACCATGGCTCCTTTTATGTTTTCTCTTTTATCTACTCTGGTAAGCATGTCTTTTCCCAGCCAGCTGTCCAGGGAGGCTCTCATGCAGACAGCTGTAGTGTAGTCAGGCTGCAGGCCTGCCGGTGGAAATGTCTCTTGCTCACCGCCACACACAGGTCATGGTTCATTTGTGCCTCACTTGTCTGCTACATGTACCTTTGCAACATTTGTCTGCTTCGTTCTTGCTATGTGATCATTTTAATTCTTGTTACAGATTACTGTTGTGGTTTGACCCTGGCTGGCAGCCAAACATCACAACAACTGCTCGCTCACCCTCCTTGCTTCTGGGGATGGGAGAGAGAATTAAAGGGGTAAAGGGAAAAGAGACTCATGGGTGGAGATAAGAAAAATTTAATAATTAAATACGATAATATTGGAAATAATAATAATGATAATAATCATAATAATGGTAATATATACAAATATCCAAATGAGTTGTACACAGTGATACTGCTCACCGCCCTATAACCAAGGCTCAGCCTGTTCCTGGCTAATGATACCGGAGTAGGGAGAGTTTTGAAACCACAGTCCTGGAATGGAGATAAGAGCCGGAGTGTCCAGGAGACAGAGACAGCCCTGAGAGAGGGGTGACCCAGAGAGAGACAACCCAGAGCAAGAGAGAGCACTTCTGGACAGAGTCTCACCTATATGCTGGGCATGACGTGCATCGTACGGAATAGACTATTGGCCAATTTGGGTCTCAATCCTAAACCCAAGATCAAATCCTGGGCTAGTAACTGGGGCTGTGCTCCCTCTGAGCTTCTCCTGCACCTGCAGACAATGGCACAGCAGAGATGCTGAAAAGTCCTTGTCTGTCCTGGCAGCAACTATAAACACCAGTATGTTACCAGCCTTCTTCCCAGCACATATCCAAAACATAATCTCACACTAGCTACTGTGAAGAAAGTTAACTAACTCAGCTGAAACCAGGACAGTTACTTCTAACATTTTTTAAAGTTTTTGGACAGCACTGTTTAACATCTCCACCTGCAGCATGAAGCCACCTCGTCTAATCCCTGTAGGTGTAGTCTCACTGTCGGTCTTCTCCCTCAACTCTGTCCTTTTGCCCTTTCCCAGTGTTTTGTTTAGCTTGATGCATACTAAACCTCTTGAGGGCCATTTGTTGCCCTTTAGGATGTGAGAAATTCAAGCACTGGGTGAAAGAACAGTCTGTGAGTAGATTTAGTCACATCAGAGCTGTGAGTGTGGTGTGCCAGGTGGACCTCAGGGTCAACCAGCAAAGCACACGGTGGGCAAACAGAGGAGCATGACAGGAGGTAACTCAAAGTGACAGAAGAGACCCCTGACACTTCCATCAGGAGGCAGTCACTTCTCAACTGTCATGTCGTAATTGTGACCCTCTTGTTTTTCATATAGCACTTTTGATACCACTTTCTGAAGTCAGGAAGAACAAAACAAGATCACTTGGAAGTAGTCGAGACTTCATATGGTTGGTATGTCAGATTCAAACTGTACTTCAGAAGGCAATCAGAAACTTTACAGTGATCATTGCAAAAATAAATTAGAAAGGACGAATTCTAGGAGTCTGACAGACTTAAGTCTGAGCTAGAGGATAGCTTTAGCCAACCCAGGATTTTGACTGGTTTTCCTTTATATTAATTTTGGTACTTTCTAATGTAATGTTAAGTCAATCACGACAGAATTGAGAGGCAAAACACTTTTTTTTTTTAAATGCTTTTCAGTAACAAAACCATTTTTCAGCTTGGAGCATCTGTCAATAGATGCAGGCAATTAATTTACCAACTCTTTCCTGTCTTTTGTCTCTGGAAATTTACAACCTGAAGCTGTATTATTCTGCCATTCAATGGACCTAGACATAATTTGAAGCTCAGTTAAGACAGAAAAGTGAGGACAGAAGAGTTGAAAAAGTGGCTTTTTGCCACATTTTCATAAATAAACTCCAAAATTGAGATCCATTGAAGACACCTATAAATTTCCCAGGTTTATGGATTTGTCTTAAAATCGTGTTAGAAGTAGAGAAAATACTTTTGTACATCATTGTAAATGACTAGAATTATACAAATTTCTGGACAAGGCAGAGTTAAGCAGGAAATCTAAAAGGAATACTAAGCATGGTTACTTTACGTCATCATCATTTTAACCTCTCTGTTCACACTGAATGCAATCAGACGGTTCTGTCTGTTCTCAGCAATTTTCTAGGGGTTATGTATAAAATTTATTGGGATAGCTTGCTATAAAAAACTATTTATTTGCAGGTTAAAAAGCAACACATTGTGCCTGAAACTGGAATTTGCAGTACCTTACATTGCACTTAGGAAACATTGTATTGAGTGCTTCTGTATGGTGATATTATTTCTTGCAAATGCATAAAAGCATCAATTTTTTTTCAAGCAATAAAACCGAAAAGTTTTTTATTATTATTATTATTTCTGATTAGTAGAAGAATGAACATCTTTAACCTGGTTCTTTCAAAGAATCTGACAGGTAATTCTAGCAATAAATTTGAATCTGTCATTGTACCAATCTTTATATAAATTTCTTTCTTTTGTGGGTAGTTTGTCCAAAAAGTGAAAAAATATTTTTTCCTGAAAATGAATCTGGTCTTCTGTGAAAGAAATGTATTTGTTGTATCTGAATGATATAGCAGCTTAGATTGCAGTTCAGAAATATATGACTCCTGTAAGATTGAATTTAGCTGGGACTTCAAGTCCCATGGGATATAAGAGTAGAAAACACTCCTTGTTTCTAACAGTATAAGAACTAGGGAACATCAAATGACATCATCACTGAACAGGCTGAAACAAGTAAACAAGAAATATATTTTTACCTGAATACATACACTGTGGAAAGTCTACCAAGCAGTATTCTGGATGTCAAAGTGCAAATCAGTTCCAAAAGCAATAAGAAAATCTCATAGACGAGAAATGCATCAGGACTTCAGCAAACAAAAATATCTCTGGCTCCAGAAATCCCTAGACGGTCTGCTGAAAGCTAGGAGGATAGAGCAGGAAAAATATAGAATAAGCCACATCCTGTTGTCAAAGACAGACCATTCAGCAAACAGACCCTCAGTCTGGTCCAGTATGCTTTTCCTATTTTCTTGTATATTATGCAGCCCTCCAAAACCTAGCAAGTCTGCTATTCACACATTTGATCCGGCTCTGTGGATTTATTCACAGCAATGTATTGCATTCCCACAGGGGGGCAACAGATAAGATGAAGGGCCTCTAAATTGTTGCCAAGTTATTGAAACATTTGTTATCATTTGCTTAGAAAAGAGTCCAAAGGAATAGCACACCCATGAGAAAAGCTACTCTTGAAAGAAAACCTGGCTATTCTTTTACCATCACCCACACTGAGGATCTTAAGCCTTCTGTCATTATAGTCACCAGAGACACAATTTATAAAGTACCAAAGTGGCTGGTAGACTCAGACTAAGCTCTTTACGTACTAAAAAGATTCTCTAATCAAGACAAAAGTTGTGAAGAAGATTTATACACTGAAGGCACTATTTAGATTGTCTACTTCACATGTGTGCATACCTTCTGACACCATGTTCTCTGAGAGATACCTTTTTCCATAAATAAGACAGATTGCCAGGATATTCTGGTGCTCTATGCTGCAGTAAGTTCTTTCTGTCTTTCTGAATCTACATACTCCATTATTTATTGTGCATGTGTTTAAGTTTTGGCTCTAAACAAAATTTCATCTCCAATTTCTGCTCTGATACTACAATGGCTTTTGCAGGCAGGAACTGACTTTTCATAAGTTAATTTGTAAAATTAACTAAGCTTAGTTTATTTTTTGAAATAATAATTATTTTCTTTTCCCCATAGAATTTCCATCATCCAATGTTATTTTGTTATTTGCTTAAACTTACTGCAGAAAGTTCATTATGTTAGTATTTATTTTACATTAGTTAATATAGTGTTTCAGCCTTAATATTTAAATTTTAATTAGTTTAATATAATTTTTATTTTGAAGTGAGTGGTCATTTGCAAAGTCACAGGTTAATTGACATAGGGGTACCAAACCATCAAGGACTTTTCAGCATCTCTGAATTTGGATATTTGTATATATTAACATTATTATGATTATTATTATTATTTCCAATATTATTGCATTTAATTATTAAATTGTTCTTATCTCCATCCATGAGTCTCTTTTCCCTTTACCCCTTTAATTCTCTCTCCCATCCCCAGGAGCGAGGAGGGTGAGCAAGCAGTTGTTGTGATGTTTGGCTGCCAGCCAAGGGTGTAAAACTACAACACCCACTTTCTTCTATTGTTTTCTCTTTTTAATAGTAAATACAACAGTGAAGAGTATCAACCACTCCTTTTTTACTTAAATTTTTCTAAATGTCTTCAAAAACAAATCTTGGTATTTAATTACTGTTGCTTTAAGCTAAATCTCCAAACTATAAATATGCAGGTTCTTGAAAGAGTAACTGAGTATAAAAGTTATCAGATTATTTTTCTTATTCCCCCTGAATAAAGAGAAACATTCTGGTCACTTTTTTTGATGAATGTTAAAAAAAAAAAAGATGCTGTAAGAAGTGTCAGTGAAAACTAGAAGAGTTTGTTTGGGGCTTATCTGTAGAAAAAAAGATCTCGAAAGAAAGACTAGGGATCCAAATTATTTCACCCTTAGATTTCTTTTGTTGTTTCAGTTTTAACTGACTACAAAACTCTATGCATACTGAATAAGGAAAAAAACACTTTTTCAGAGCAAAGGTATACAGAAAGCAAAGCAAGTGTAGTGAGTTAGACAACACTAGAAACATCTCCTCTCAGCAGGATATATTAACTTGCAGTGAGCTTTCTGCTGTGATGGTAGATCTTTTACAGTCCTCAGGCCAGTTTGGTATCTCTATGTCAAATTACAGCGTTGACTTCCTCTCAGACCTACATTTCTAACTCAGAATAATCATAATTTGATATTATGTAACATTTCTGCAAATAAAATAATAGAGCTGATTACAGTGATTACTTGTGTTATAAACATAGCACCTTTTAACAGAAATTAATCAGGGAGGAAGCTTTAGTTCTACAAAACTAAAGTACCGGGTAAGAAATAGGCATGGTGAGGATGTTGATTTAAGACAGACTCTGATGATAAGTGTTTCAGAGAATTTTTCTCCAAGGGAAATTCTATCTAAACTTATGTTGTGCTAGCTCATGGTGAATGTGAAGGTAGGTGGCTGTCTTGGCCACATTGATCATGAAATGGTTGAGTTTAAAATTTTCAGTGTAATAAGAAAAAAGGAGAGCAGAGTTGCTACCCTGGACTTCAGGAGAACAATCTTTAAGCTATTCAGGAAGCTGTTTAGCTGAGTACCCTGGGAAGCTGCTTTTGAGGGCTTCCGAGTCCATGAATGCAGATCAGTCTTTAAGAAACACATTTTAGAAGCACAGGAGCAGGAAATTTCACTGTGTTGTAAGCCAACCAAGTGGGACAGAAGACTGCCTTGGCTGAACAGGGAACTCTTTGTTAAGATCAAGAGGAAAAAGAAATGGTATGATCTCTGGAAGTGAGGTCATGCTTTGCAGGAAAATTACAGATCTGTGCTTACTACATGCAGGGAGAAGACAGGAAAGGCCAAAGCTAAGCGTAATGAGTTGACACTGGCCAGTGTTTTGTCAGATAACAAGGGTTTTTTTAAGTTAACAGCAAGAGGAGGTCTAAAGAAAACATTAGACTGATACTTGGTGAAGGTGGTC
>WKFP01014155.1:0-33926 GCA_011057875.1 Pterocles orientalis
CCTGGTGGCTTTTTTTTTTTTTTAATGTGTCACATTTGTATTCATGCCCATGCACACACAGCAGTTCTGCTCAGACTTTTTGCACTTTTTACATTGTTTAAATATTTTCTTACAATTTATTTTTCATTAAAAACAGCACCAGGCACAGATTATTACAACCATTTGGAAAAACAAAGCAGAGAACAAATAGGATGCACACACAGGAGGGCAAGCAGTGTTTTGATGCCGACCCATCCGTCCAGTTCCCCAGTGAGATAAGCCATTTTTCTGTGGGCTTGTTTAAATGTTATATTGTTATTTTAATGTAAACAATATCTGTTATTTGCTTCTTTTAGGTTTCTCTCTTCAAAGAATGGTATAGGCAACAGTGTGGATGAGTATTTACTGAGGTTTTGTAGAGAATTAGGTCTTGCTGTTCCTAACTTGGCCCAGAAGTTTAAATTATTTATGTGATATAAATGTGGACTGTAACACACATATTATTTTCAAAAAACATTCAGATATACTCAAATTTTATGGCATTTGGCCAGATGTTCAGGCTCACATGAGATTTGTGTGACCTTGTGCTGATTTTGTCTTAGAGATTAAATTTTATCCTGTGCTCTTCGCAGCAGAGCATGTTTTGGAAAATTCTGATTTAATACATTTACCAACTCTACTCTAAAGAGTCGTTTGTGTCACAGCCAGTTGAACAGCTGAAATGGGTAATGGAAATGTTACACTTCTATCAGAGCTTATCATCCCTTAACTCTTATTCCAAAAGGTGCAGGAAGTTATATGAGAAGGACTTCCTGACAATGTCCACAAATCTGTATGTATCTGAATGGAAGAAGCACAGGAGGAAGAAAACACAGCCTGAAATGACGAATTTTGCTGTTTTTCTTGAGTTGTATCTTGACAGCAGTATGAAACCCACTTTGTCTCTTAGCAAGAGGAGAACATTTGCGTGTTCCACACTGAGATAAAATTATCAAAACCCTCAAATTTTCCAGTGTCCTTGATTGTTTGTTGAACTTAGAGTATAAACACACTTTATTTACTGAAGAGCAAGGTTTTTGCTTTGCACTGCTTCTTAAGACTTGCTCTAAGTCTGGTTAACAGTTTTTAAAGGTCATTTCATTTCCACAATGCATGGTAAATTTATTTACGTCTAGTGATTAAATGATGCAATCACTATGTTGTTTTGCAAAACAGTTAGAAAGCTTAGAATAAACAGGCACTGATGAGGCATAGGCAGAAGAGGAGTTCATACAAGCACTGTGACACACTGTATAGGTTCTCTTAATTATATACGCATAGGTTTTCACTATTTTATTACCATTTACTCCTCAAGATATCCTTAAAACATATTTCACAAATACAATTAAAACACTCACAAGCTGTTTAAGTGAAGTTTAAAGGCAGGTGAAATGGAGAAGACCAAGGTCAGATATCTGGCTGTGTAACTTTCTGAGCTGAGAGTTGGGATGACAACCCTGTTGCCTGGCAAAGCTGTACCACGGGAAACATACTTTCATCATTGTATGTTGACTCTACTCAAATACATTTATTAGTGCACTACACATAGCCACATTAGACTGCAAAATCAATGAATATATTACAGACAATGAATTAATATTTGCAGTGTAAATACTTGTCTAGTTTTTAGTCCTTGATTGAATAATTTCCTGGATGCCATTCTTTACAGGGGTTTTATACTTCAGTTTTAAAGTTCATGACATTAAGGCTTCCAACACTACTTTTTTTTGTTTGTTTGTTTGTTTTAATGGTAATGACAGAAAGAGAGGTGAGCCCCTAAGGTATCTGAATATTGTCCACTCAAGTGCTTTAGTCAGGATTTCTAATACTATGATTCCTCAGCCAGTTTTCCACAAGCAGTCTAACTCTTATTTGCTCTACCATAACACTTACAAAATCCTACTCAGATACAAGCCTATCATGCTGAGCTGTGGTGAGCATAGTAAAACGTTGTTCTATGGCATGGTCAGAAAGAACAGGAGAAAAAGACAAAGAAAAAGAAGAAAAAGAAGAAAGGAAAAAAGAGAAAAGAAAAATGAAAAGGAAGAGCAGAAGAAAAGGAAAGGAAAGGAAAGGAAAGGAAAGGAAAGGAAAGGAAAGGAAAGGAAAGGAAAGGAAAGGAAAGGAGAAAAGAAAAAGCAAGTCTGCCTGTAACAGCACACTCTCTCTCTTTCCCGTATAACCTTTTTCAAACAAGCACCAAGACACATTGCACGTCTGTTACAATAACTGATAGCTTAACATCCCTTATCTGAGTCTTTTTTTTTTCCAGAATAGACTTGAATATCCACATCCACCCCATTTATGACAATATAACTGCATTCAATTGTATTCTGCTTGCTTAAAACTGCCCCTGAGGCTTCTACTGGTGAGAGCAGACCTCACATCCCCTCCTGATTGAACTTGCTGCTAGTGCTAAATGAGCCCAGCCCAACCCTCTCAGAAGAAGCTATAGATGTTGGAAGAAGTCTTCTTAATCCATGCACCAGACAGGACACTATTTGTTTCTCTACAACCAGGGGTCTAAATCCTGCCCTTCACAGTTCATTAATTTCAATAGGATTTGTTGATTTTGTGGTCATCTGTGAGGTGGGCTCTGTGAAGATATCACATCTGATGTGAGCCATGGAATTCTGGTTTCACCATTTGGAGTATTTACAGGACCCTTCTAAACCAATGTTAAGAACATGTTACTGCCTCAGCACTCTCCACATTGCATATGATGGAGGAAGAAAGTGAGAATTACAAATATTGTTAGTTCTAGAGAAAAACATTGTGTGGAATTTTTCAATTTTCTGATTATTTTAATGTGGATAAACACTGTATGCTGACAATTATTTTCATAATAGTTGTACATATGGGGCACAAAGAGCAGAAACTGACCATTTAGACCCTCTGGAACTTAACTCATTATAACTTTGTTAATTAGCAATTAGATAAAGAGGACAAAAAAATTTTCAAGCAAACATTCTCTGCAAGATGTCTTAAAGACAGGCATTTGTTCTTCAAGTATCAGTTACATCTTTTTTTTCTAATTTTATTCTTCCATTTGAGATCTGCAACATTCTTAGTCCTCTGTCCCTTGTCGCCGCAAAATTGGCTGGTTTTGAGCTGAACAAAGATATTTGTACATCTCACATGACAGTGAAGTGTCATCTTTGATTATGTGGCCATTGATGTCAATGAGACCTTAGCCTGGGTAAGGATTTCATGGACATCCCAGGATTTGGTTCACAGCTGGCAAGGCACTCCAGAGGCTTCGCAGGAAAAAAGCACTACAACTGCAAAGTTGGAGCTATTGGCTCAAACACCCCTTTCTCAATGAAAAGTGTTTCCCTGGGTGTAAGGGCTTTGGGGAGATTTCAGGATTCTCTTGTCTCATTTTTTAGTTTTTGCCATAGGTAAGGTAAGGAAGTCACCACTGATGATTGTAGAGATGTCAGCACTTCTGCGACAGGAGCATGGGACTGTCTGGGGATAACGATGAGAATTTAGCTGCCAGAAGCAGTCTTCTCTCAGCAGGAGAATGGCATATTTGGGGGGTAGGTGCCAGCAAACCAACCCAGTTGGGCCAATATCCCATTTCCAATTGCTTGTCAGAGGTGATGGATCATTCCAGTGGCAATGGAGAATGGGGGCTTGCCAGCTGGGAAAGTTGCATGGTGCTTGCTTTAAAAAAGTCCTACTAGGACCCAGGTATTTTTTATTTTCCTGTTCTGTTTTGAGATGTGAGTCAATGGACAGAGAAGGCAGGAAGGAATTTCCCTGTTGTCATATGGATGATTTGTGGCTCTTTCCTCTTAAAAGCTGGACTTGACCCCTAAAACAGAGAATATTAAGCTTGATGGGCAAATGCGCTAAGCTGTCATGTCAAGTTTTTCAATGATATGATTTTGCCAGTACTTACAAGTGCAGAAACATCTGCAGAAGTGGGTGGAAGGGAAGTGCTTTGGGTGCACAGATAATTATTGTGATTGTTACATGAAAGACGAGGTTATTTTCTCAGTTCTGTGCGTGTGGTTCTTAATGACCCTGTCCCCATGAAGTGATGCGACTTCCAGTTGCAAGTAAAAGGAAAGACCACTGTTGCCTCACTGTCAACCAGAAGATTCAATGGCCTTTTTCCTCCAGAGAGGAAAATAAGGGATTGTTTATTCAATACTAATTCTTTTTCGAAGGTCCTGTAGAATATATTGATCAAGACCCACAATTCCTGGTTATAAGACAGGATTTAGGAGCCTACACATCTTTGTGATTCTAGTGTGTTGCTCTTCACATCAGACCATACACACTTCAATTACAAGGAGAGTTTTTTTCTTTTTTCCAGACCTGTTGTAATTTGGATGTTGAATCTCAGATATTTTTTAAAGTTATTTTTAATTTATTTGGTGCTAAATAGAAGGACACACGTATCCAGTGTTGTCCAAATCCGCAACAAGGGAGGGGAAAACTGAGAGAATTTTTTCCCCATCATATATCAATATTTTTAGTTTATTGTCCTTGACTTTGTTAAAACAATTTTAATCTTATGTTACCTTACTACTATGATTGGAATGAGGCCATATTTCTGAAATTCATGTAGATAAAGTTATGGAGTATACTCAGTGTGAGTGGAGAGCATAATAGCAAATCATAAAAGTAGAAGGTCTGTTTATATGAGTTATGTCCCTGTACTCATTCTGGAGGATACTACCAGCTCTGCTGAATGTACTTGGGCCCTCTCAAGGTTACAGAGTGCTTGTTTTCCTCTATCTTGTGTTACTGTTCTATTGAGCTGGGTAGTGGCTGTTCCAGTCTGAGAAAGGGAACACAGCTTTTTTGGAGAATGTGGTTTAGCGCACAAATATGCCAGCACACCGACATTTAAAACATACATATAGTTGAGTACAAATTAATTTGACTTACAACACAGATTTACCAAGAGCAAATCATGCCAGACTAACCTGATCACCTGCTACAATAAAATAATGGGGACCTGGACTTCAGCAAAATATTCAACACTGTTTCCCACGGTCTATACCTAGACAAACTGGCAAGATACAGACTGGATGGATGGTCTGCGAGATGGGTAGGAAGTTGGCTAGCAGGCTGCGTTCAGAGGGTAGTGATCAATTATTTTTACTCAGGCTGGAAGCCTGTCACAAGCGGAGTCCCCCATCACTGCTGGACCCCACACTGTTCAACATCTCCATAAATAATCTGGATGATGGGCTTGCAAGCACCCTCAGCAAGCTTGTTGATGACACTAAACTGGATGGTGAGGAGGACACGTCAGAAGGGAGAGCCATCTTACAGAGACACCTGGACAGAAAAGCAACAACTGTGTGAGGTTTAACAAAAACAAGTCCGAGGTCCTGTGTGGGGGACAACACAACTAAAGAGCCCAGTAGAGGCTGGGACTTATGTGGCTGGAAAGGGACCTGGGGGTCCTGGTAGACTATAAGCTGAACAGGAGTCAACAGTGCTCCACTGCAGCAGTAAAGGCAAGTCAGATCCTGGGTTGCATCCACAGGGGCACTGCTAGCAGAGGTAGAGACATGATTATCCCACTCTACTCATCACTTGTCAGGCTGCACCTGGAGTATTGTGTCCAGTTCTGATGCCCATAAGTCAAGAAAGACACAGACAGACTGGAGAGGTAGAAAAGAGTGCCACAAAGATGTTCAAAGGGCTGGAGAACCTTCCCTATGAGGAAAGACTGAAGGAGTTAGGTCTACTCTCCATGGAGAAGACAAGGCTCAGGTGGAAACTCATCACAGTATTCCAAAAGTTAAAGGACAGCTACCAAGTGGACAGAGGTTCTCTCTTCACAAGAAGTCACATGGAGCAGACAAAGGGTTAAAGTTGCACCAGGAAAGGTTTCATCTTGATATAAGAAATACTTTTTTTTATAGTAGGAACAATCTGTTACTGGCACAACCACCCCAGGGGTGTTGTGGAGTCCCCATGGCTGGAGGTTTTCAAGACATAACTGGACAGGGTGTTAGATATTCTCATCTAGGCTCCTTTTATCATGAAAGGTTGGACTAGATGATCTTTTGAGGTCCCTTCCAATCTGGGCTGTTCTATCATTCTGTGTTCTATAATTCTTTGAAATTTAACAGGAGGGCAGAGCCTAGCATATTAATAACAACATTCATCAGTTTCACAGAAATTTCAACCAAATTAACATATGTTGCACCAAGTTTGATAATCAGCTTAGACTCTTATACAGCAATCTTTATCTCCAGGTCATTGGTGCTGTTAGAAACCACTTTAGAACACCAACCCTTCTTTGCAGCAGAACTGCCATATGTTCTTGACTTAGAACCTGTGCCCTCTCTTACCACTTTTCCCGTTTAAGTTACATCATTTTTACTATGAACCAGTTCCATATAATGCATATAGTTATAACATTGCCAAGAAATCAGGCTGTTGGCACTGGAATCAAAATAACCACAAACCTTTAAGAAAAGCACTTTTCCCCTATTCCTTCACTAAGACTAGCAGACCTTCCCTGGTACTTTATATTGCTGTAGCATCTAGTTCTATTTTCATCTAGATTTTTGAGATGTTTTTGTAATACTATCTTTTGTATCATAATACCACTTGATCACCTTTCTTGTACTCGGAACAACTCTGAATCCTTCCCTGGTTTGTGCAAATCCTCCCTTGCCCTTTGCAGCAGAGGAAAGAGTTGATTCAATGTTTAGCAGAGGGTGTTCATCCGTTCAGCACAACGGGGCTGCCTCAGCATTACCAGCTGGGCAGTGAGTACTGCTATGTACATTACCTTTATCTTATTGAAGGCATATTGCTGGGCAGTGGCTGTTGATGTCTAACCTGGGACTTGAAAATATTATCCATGTATTTCACGCGGATATTGCTGCAATTCTTTATGGGACTATTTGTTGGTGTTCTCCACAGTTATACCAGTTTACAGCCTCTGGGAAGCATTTTCATCCTACCTTGTAAATCATAAGCATTTTCCAGTCATTTCTGGAGGGAAATTCAGATTTGAATTTCTTCCTGTAAGAGGACACAAAGCATCATTGTTTAATGTACCAGGATGGATCAGGGATCCTGGTGCAGTTTTGACTTCGCCAGGGTGTGATTGACGCTGCACCTTGGTTACTTCCACTCCTTTGAACAAATGTCACAAACAAAACAAACAGCTCATGATCTGTGGTCAATTGTAGTCCGTACATGCCTTTATACAAAGTAACAGAAAGAAATAACAGGTTTACGTCACATTCAGCATTCTCTCTTGCCTCTTGAGGTCCAGAAGAAAAAAAGTTTTATGTTTTCTTCCACTGGGATTACTTAGGAATAACTCCCTGAAAATTAGTAGAGCAGAGATATATTTGAAAGTTAGTCACTACACATTCGGTTAGGATGTCCTTGAGTGTGTGGGTCTCAGCCTGTCCCTACCAGCATACCCATAAGTGCAAAATTGCCTCCTCCACTTTGGAAATGGATAGAAGGAATTTAGTTGGGAGTACTCTTATGATTTAAATTCTGTCCTGTTTATATTCAGATATGAATAAATCATAAGTTTCACAGCAAAATAAACCCTAAATGGAAGCACAATATGCCTCTTTAAATCTATGGGCATCCTTTCGGATCAGAGGCAAATAAGCCTGCGGAAAAGTTTGCCTGAAACTTGCATGGCTCAAAAGCTCTTGCTTGCTATGCACCTCATGCACAGAATTGCCTTCTGCTGAGAAGTACAAGGAGCACAGACTGTATCTGGTTTTAAATTGTTTGATATTGCTCACATTGTTCAAAAAGATTTTATGACATGTCCTTTTGCTCTGGTAATGATTTGTTGTTCTATTGTGTTTCATTAAGCTATTATTTGTAAAGTGTTTTGTGATGCAGTGCATGAAAGCTGCTATATAAGCAATTTTATGGGCTGGAATGACAATTCAGGTATCAACAGGCAAAGATTAATGATGCTAATTACTCAATAAAATTGTTCATTTCTTTAAGTCCTCTGCTTAGAGGGAGGGGTGAATTAAAATGAGTGAGTGGATGTTGTATCTAATAGGTGCAAGCATTTCTGCTGATGGGAGATACAAGAGGAGATCGAAGAACATGAAAAATAACTCCAAGTATTATCTATTTTAATGTGGCTACTATATGTCATCTAAATTACTCAATAAAATAGGACTTTGTAAGCTACAGAGGAAAACTAATAACACATCAAATAATCCATTTGCCAAATATGGAAAAAAAAGGCAAAAATGTGTCCTTTTATCTTCACAACAATCTCTAACCTACAGCAGGTTTGCTGAAGTGGACTGTACTGTTCTAAAAGTTTCAGTAGGAGGCACACGTCTACCAAACCCGCCTCAGAGTGATCTGCTGGAAGAAGTGTTATCCAAGTGAAGAAAACATAACTACTGGGTTAAAAATGTTCAGAAGGGTTCCTGTCTCTGGGATGGGGACAATCTCTCCAAGACCAGCAGGACATTTTAATGCAGAATCCTAGACAATCCTTGTGTTTCCTACTTTGTGGGCTTGATTACCATGGCTTGGCTGCTGTAACATCTGTCAGTTAGTCCAGATGTTAAGTCTCTTTCTGGGAGCTTCTGCCAGTCCCGAGCAAGTGATCCCTTACTGGCCTCAAACCAGCACAGCACCTCCATATTAAGTAACATCTGTAAGAACTGCAAGTATCAAATTCTACTCAAATATTAGGTGAAGTATGGGGTTTATTTACTTCTGTTCTGTTTTGGGGTAAAGGATGCTTGAACCCCAATACACTGTTGTTCATCCTTGATGGTAGAAGATTCAATTTCTAGCAAATCATGTCTTCCTTGTGAATATGGTTTTTTATGTTTATTAATAATGGATGTATTAGTTTGTTTCAGTGGCTTGCTCTGTGTAACACAAGTGTTTGTTTCATCCAAAAAGTGCCCATCTAGCCACAGACACCTGACAGAGCAAATGACCTCCACTTAACCACATAAGAAACAGCTTACAAGATTAGGGCTAAAATAAGCAGCCCTCCAGCAGCACTGGAATCTCTTGCTACTGATCTACATGCTTTTTGCTGTATGATTTCCCCTAAGAATCTATGTATTCACCAACCTCAGAGTAGCTCGTGCACATTCCAATACAGAAAGAAAGCACACATTGAATACTGAGGGCAGTCAAACATAGGAACAAGTTGCCTAGAGAGGTCGTGGAGTCTTCATCTCTTGAGATGTTCAAAACACAACTAGACACAGGCCTGGGCAACCTGCAGTGTCTCACCCTGCTTCAGCAGGGGAGTTGGCCTAGAAGATCTCAAGAGGTCCCTTCCGACCTCAACCATTCCATGAGTCTGTGAAATCCTGCTTGAAACATCATAGCCTTCAGTGACTTGAAATCAGTGATGGGCTGTAGGGTGACCAGTTTTCTCACAGGTCAGACATTTAGATTATCTAATGTTGTGGTTTAACCCCAATAGGCAGCTCACACACAGGCTCACCCCCGCCCAGTGGGATGGGGGAGAGAATTGGAAGGGTAAAAGTGTGAAAACTCATGGGTTGATATAAAGACATTTAAATGGAAAGACATAATTTAAAAAAAAGGAGAGAAAAAGAAAACAACAAAGAAGAAAACAAAATTTAAAAAAAAACACAAAACAAAACCAGAAAAGCAAGTGATGCAAAAAACCCCAGCTGCTCACTGCAAACAAACTGATGCCCAGACAGTCAGCGAGTAAAGGCAGCCCTGGCTAATCTTCATCTCACACCCAGTTTTACTGCTGAGAACAATGTCATGTGATATGGAATATCCCTTTGGTCAGCTGGCATCAGCTGTCCCAGCTGCACAAATTCTTGTGCCCCCCTAGCCTACACACTGGTGGGACAATGCAGAAAAGGCCTCGACTCTGTGTAAGCACCGCTCAGCAGTAACTGAGATATCAGTGTATCATCAGCAATGTTTTCAGCACAAATCCAAAACAGATGCATACAAGCTACTATGAAGAAACTTAACTCTATCCCAGCCAAAACCAGTAAGATAATGCAGATTTCTCTAAACACTTACATGACATGGATTTAGAATCCCAATGTCTGGCACTTCATTTTAAGAAGACTTGCCAGGAAAATTAACTTCTTTTTTCGTCCTTTTCAGCCTGGAATGAGTTCTACATATATTGTTACTTTAAATGAGAAAGTAAGTATTGCTCCCATGCTGAATCAAACTTCTTCTTTGTGTTCCCTTTCCCTTACGATGGGATTTTCCCCATGGCAATCTCTTTTAAGGCAGGTGAATCTACTCTATACCAGGATAAAGGACAAAACCTTTCAGAAACAAGTGGAAGCTCACATTCCTGCTAGGGCCTTACCCCACCCCACTAAGGTCCTTTGCAGAAGGGAAATGTTTGCACAGAAGGTCCTAGTTGATCTGACTGCTGTACCGTGCCCCAGACTGCCACTAGGATTAGGTAGGTGGGGAAAAACATGAAACCGTCTCCCTGTCAAAGTACGATCTGCAGCTTTACAAAGCCAAAAACTAAGTGAAGTGTCTTTTCCTTTTGGCTTTATTTGTTATCTGCATTAACTGGATTTGGGGAGACAGACTGGAGAGGTAAGGATGAACAGTTTCCACATCAGCCTTATAGTTTTCCTCTCTCCTGCTAGGTTCCCTAGGCAGTATTTGATACACCTGGGGATTTTTCTTTACTGGTAACTGCAACTAGGAGCATCAGCCTGCAGGTAATGTCAATCTTCTTTACATAAGAAAATGCTTTCAGTAGAGACACACATTTCCATACAGTTTGACTTCCAGCTTTTCCTGTTGTTTACCCCCTGCTTCCTAAGCATGCATGAGAGTGTTTGTATTTCAGTGCTGTCATGAGAATGATTTCTTCACATTGCTCTGCTGACTAAATCCTAGACAAAACAGAACAACTTGCAGAGCTGACAAATCCAGCACGAACACAAAGCGAAGCTCCTGCTTCCTTTCTGTAGGCTTCAGATGGGAAAAGAAGATGCTGCTTCATCAGGTTAGCAGTCTAAAGCGTGACCTCTGTGTCTGTGAAGTTCCACCTTTCTTGCCTCCTACTACGGCAGAAAAAAATAATAGTTGAGCTGAGAGATGTACACAGGTCTGAGACTAATGGTTAATTGCCAGATCTGCTCTCCCCAGGTGGCTGTGTGCTGGGGTATCTCTGAAATGTTGCTGCTCTTTGGAAACTAAGGCAGGTCGTATCTTGTGGCTGCAGAGCCATGGACCAAAGCATGACCTGGTTACAAATACACACAGATAATTACTCCCTGATGGTTAGTGTGTATTCATTACAATGTGTATCTAATGCAAATTATTAATTTGAATTGTGTTTTCTCCTCCCTACACACACTTAACTCCCGTTGACAGGGAGATCAGAACAGACCCCCTCTGCTTGCACTTATTAGCAAGTGTTACAAGGATTGTTCTGGTTGGGGAAGGTTTCGGGTGCTCGGCGATGATGTGTCTGATTCATCCCCTATTGTAGCAAGTAGGGAGGTTATTTTCACAGTGTTAATATGAAAAAACATGGAAAATTTAGTGCTTCAAGAGGTGCCTTCTGTGGAAAGTCATTGCTAATTAGGCGGTATGTGGGTGTCATCTGGTTCTCTGGAAACTATAGGTCATGCCAATATTTGAATCCTCTGAAGATTTTAGGGTAATTAGTGGGAAATAATTAGCATTTCACCTTTCATGGGGGAATTGTGATTAACTATGAAGTAACTCTTTTTAACAATTTTCAGGTTTTCTATAATTTCTAAGAAGTTCCTTGCTGCTTTCAAAGCTGTGTTCTTAATGACAACCAGAGGGCATGTGGAAGCCTTATTGGCCATCACAAAGGGTCTCCATCTCTCCGACCCAGGCAATTACTGCCATCACCTCTTTATGCTGAAACACTGTCTTTACTGACCTGAAACCTGGATAATCTTGCGATAAATTTGCATCTCAATACAGAAAGACACAGTGCCCTGTCTAACCTGAACAAAAACTGGGAAGGAAATCAGAAGGGTTACCTATTTTGTAAAGAGTCACTTCACATAATAAAGAAGATTTGGGGCTACGGGACTGAATCTCTCAGGCTGACACCACTGCTTCTCCTGGCCGGAAATGTCAAGAGTATCTTATCTTCTTCCCAGGGGATTTTAGAGAGGTGTTTGCCAGGATGTCAGACCACTTCTTTCCAATGGAAATATCCAGTCCATACAGAGGTGGTGAGTACAGCAGGAGCAAGGTACATGAGTAAGCTCTAAACCAGATAACTACAGTACTAATTCCAGCATAGTCATAACACAATCTCCCCAGGACTCTGGAGACATCTTGCGCTAAGCTCCTTGATGTTATTTAATTAAATGCTATTTCAGGTGTGTGCCCGAGAGCTGCAGTCATACTTTTGATTGACATGAAGTCTTATCCACAATATGAAGCATTTCTTATCGTGCTATCGATTGGTTACGTGTGATACGAACCAGCCTCAGCAGAGATGTTCTCTGAGTCTGATACTCCCTTGCAGCAGTATCTATCCCTGTGCTTGCGTTATTGCTATTGCTGTCTTGTGGTCAGCTGTGGAATTCATGTCTGGAATCAAAATTCCCTTAAATTTGACAAGTTTCCCCTTCCTATGAAAGAATACAGAGAAACAGAGAAACAAAGAAACAAAGTCTTTCTTTGTTTTCACAGAGAAGTGAAGTCGTCTTTTTTTTTTGTCCTCCACCCAAATGTGCAGAAGTTTAACCTCAAAGGACACCTATCCATGCAATGTGATCCATCCAAGATCCAGACAAGAGGTCAGAACTCTCTGCTCTCTCTGATAGACCCTAGAATATCAGTTCCATTAAAACCACATGACCAAATCTCCTCATATTTTAAATGGGATTCCTATAACACAACTGAGAGTATCTTTATCTCAGGGTAAGGATCTCCTTCTGGAGCCCCAAAGCATAGCTGTGTTGCTGGGAAGCATGCATTGCGGACCTATACAGCAATCCCCTTGCATCCTAAGGCAGTAGAGAGTTTTTTCTTCTGATTTTATGTGTAAAGCTGACAGACACCGAAGCAGTGTACTTATCCCAAAGTAGGATGTGAACTGTTATTTAGATCATTCTGCAAGAAAATGATACCTCCCTGTCCATGCTGTATCATGGCTTTCCTCTTCTCAGCTACAGGTAGAGCAAGTACGTGATTCTCAGGTGTCACATTTCCACTAGGAACACGTGCAGCCTGGTTACCAGAAGCCTTTGATGAAATGGTGTTAAGTAGGACAGAACACAGCCTCAGTGTTTTTGATTCCCTGATGTCTTCACTGCTTTCCTGGCTGACCATGGGATGCCCTCTTAGGAGCATTCCAAGACGCTTTGCTGTGTGACATTTCAGCTGGTGCCAGCCAGCAGAATCAGGCGTGCCTTGAATCGTAGCAGGGAACCTGCAGCCATCTCCTGTCCAAATCTCTCTATAGGTACTGCGGACCATATGTTGTCCTTGGCAGGTTGCAACCAGCAACACTAAATGTAGGAGCTGGCAATGTTCCTCCTGTTCTCCCTGAAACACCAGAGATATCAGAGGAGTTGCCAGCCATTGACACGCAGGATGGCCGGCCGAGAGCCATCTGTCTATGCTTACTTTCTGCCACTGCTGTTGCTGATGCCCAGCAAGTTCCCACAAGCCTGCAGAGTGAACTGCATTTGGCTTCGTGTACAGAAACCTGTGCCGAGAGGGAAACATGAAAAGAAGCTTGTAACTTTCACTTTTAAGAAAGAGGTATGCGTGAGAGAGGAAATTTGGGAGAAGAGGAAGAACAGCCTGACCACCTACCTTGCTGGAACAGTGTGGTGTGTCACCATATGTGCATACTCCAGGGCCTGAGGGATACTGTGCTTGGAAGAGAGGCGACATCTTCATCCAACAAATTAATAATAGGGGTACACATAAATACTGCAGTTTAATTACTCACATTACAAGCTCAGTAGAGAAAGCAAGTGATGAAGGTGACACGACAGGTTCTGCTACCCTCCCTAGTTTAGACACAAAATTGCATAAAACATACACACCATTGGACTTCACATCTATGTGACTATACACCCATGTGCATATGCCACAGGCTGGGATAATGCTGTGGGAAGTTTGCAAGTTATGCTGAGGAGCAACAGGCAGTTCCCATACAGTAAATCCCCCTCGAAGAGAGATGCATACAGGCAAGGGGGTGCCCCAGCAGACTGAAACACTGCCTTCAATATCAGCTGGATGAAGCAACTCCAAATAGTCAGAATTGAAAAAACAAAGGTTTCAAAGGGGTGACTGCCATTGAAGAAAAAATGGAAGAGTAAAATTTTTATGTGCTCCATGATGGCAGGACAAACCAAATCACCCCCTAGTGTCAGAGAAGACAGTGACTGGAGAGTTGGCTGTAGCCCAGGCCAGCTCCATGGAGTATCCTTCCAGAATCCATCTTATTCATCTCTGCTGAAAGCTTTTGTAGGTTTATGAGGAAGCCTCTGAGCCATATGAGTGGGACACTGGGACAAAGCTGGCTGTAATTGTTATCCAGGGACACTAGATGGAGAAACACCTTTAGGCATGGAGAGTAGGTGAGGGGTTGTGTCACCAGTTTTACAGGAAAAAACAGGAGTAAGTGCCCTCAGCTCACTGTTATTAATGCTGTTGGCTTTAAATTTTGCTTAAAAGCTTTCTGGTTTTGGATCCCATTACAGCTCTATACAGGCCATTAGTTAATTAAGTTATGCCACCAGAGTCTGCCGAAGCTAGGATATGTTGTTACTTACTTCCAGCTCTCTCAACCTTCCCCTCACCTCCCTCCCCTTCACCCCTCACCACCAGCGGGTTTGGAAAAAAAAAAAAAAAAGAAAAGGAAAAAAAAGGATGCTGAATGGATCAAATAAGTTGTTTTATCCTTGATAAAGCTGAGCCAACACAGCTTCCCTGTGCTATATACATCAAATCACTATTTCCACACAACTGTAGAACCCACTAAAAGCATCATCAGAAGCCATTACTTTCTTTTTGTCCCCACAGGGATGCCTCTGCCTCCTCCATACCACACCTCCTAGGAGTAGGAGTTCACCTATAAGAAGAGAAACCCTCAGTATGGAGCAGCCAAGCCATTTGTGGCTTGTAGAAGGGATTGTACATTCTCCAAGACACAAAGAGGAAGAAACAAATTGTCAAAGCCAAAAGAAGTCTACCTCCACCTCTATTTTCCCCAAATCACGTGCCAACACCAATGGTTTCTGCTGGGAAACAACCTCCTGTAGTGCCCATAGTCACAATTTCTTGCTTGAGCTCTGGAGTGTCTCATGGTGTCTGAGCTAGCAGAGGTCACAATAACTCCAAAAATGGAAGCAATGGACCCATGTTGACAGGCTTTGCACGTCAGAGCATTTTAGCATAGTGCCATACTAATATGTTTCCCAAGACCTTTATCATGCCTGTGTTCAACACTGTGCTGTGTGGCTGCACCAGTCTGTCTCTGCACTTGATTTCTGTACATAGCACTGCCCAGCCCTGTATCAGTTTTGTGGTCCTAACCCTAACCTGCTTGTTGCTGATGCTATATGCCTAATTACATCACTGATTCTCCCAGTGACAGCCTGCTAATTAAAATTAAAGTGTGAAAGAGTATTATTTTTATGAGTAGGCATCCATACGTAAAATATACAAATGGTACTTTGTACATTTTTACATATATGAAGATTCTCTGGGTGCATCCCTCAAAGAAGGGACTCAAAATGCTCTGATGCACTTGCTGTTATGTGGGAATGACCAACCTGTACTAGTGGGAGGTGTCCCTGCCCACAGCAGGGGGGTTGGAGCTAGATGATCTCTAAGGTCCCTTCCAACACAAACCATTCTATGATTCTATGATTCTGTGATAATGTGTGACGGGCTGGAGGTTCAAGTCTTGGGCAAAGAAATCAGGACTGGTTATCACCATGAGCTGCACTCAACCAGTTGTTAATTTTTTTTCTGGGAAGTCAGCTGTGGAGGGTTATGAATATCAAATCAGTCTCAGAACAACACCAAGTTACTTTAAGCAAATAAAATTTTTTACTACAGAGAAGAATAGAATCAATGCAAATGATGAATCTTGTACCTGGCATAGGCAAAATTTGACTTTTAGTGTCAAGGGCTTGAGGGTGATCACAACATCCTTCCAATTTTTAAATAAGCCTGTTCTGCCAAGAGCTCTACCTGAGGGTGGAAAGATTTGAGTAATGCTAAAGCATAGAGTCTTATGCAAGATAAAGAGTGCAAACTCATCCAGCCCCTGCACAAGTTCAGTGAGCAGACTGGTACGATCTCTGCTGCTTTTGGAAGACAAGCCTTTTAACAAAACAGATTAGGATTCTGGGAAAAAAAATCCCATTGATTGAGAGCAAAGTACAGAGAGAAGCCATACAGGTATTCACCTTGTTCTTGGTAGCTGGAGATTTTATAAGCCTGGAACACAACTGATAAAACTGTTAAACCTGAAGGAGCTGTACTTTACTCTTAGCAGGGGGCTGTTTTATTCTTCAATAGAAAGGAAATGGTACACTCATCACCCAAAGATCTAGGTTGCTTTTTACCCAGTGCAAAAGCAGAACCCAAAGGCTGCTCAGCAAAGGGAAGAAACAAACTGCTTTTGACAAGTGACGTGTTGTACTCAGACTGCTTCTTATCACAACATATAGCAATTTAGGAATCTGCTTCTTCCTTTTTCTAAAAGTGTATTTTTAGCCTCACTGGCTAAAATTAGCTGCCTTTGCTCCTTTCTTAAGGTCTTCATTGCAATTCATTGTCAGCAAGGATGCAGAATAATCCAGCACTTTTCCCTTATTGGATACAACTCAGGTTCTTTGTTGTCAAACATGATCTAGGGTGTGGAGGCTTTATCAGATAACTGGCTTTAGGAACTGATGAAACTACTAACTTGTGGCTATAGTGCTGTGTCTCCTAAGGCTGAAAAGAATACTGGGTGTGGGTGTGTTTGAGCAGCAAGACAGAACTGGGAATGTCGAGAGGCTAATCTGCAATTTGTTTGCTTTTCTCAGAGCCAGGAAGTATTTTATTATCAGATGTTGGGACTATCTCAAGTAAACTGAATTACAGACACATCAATGGAATGGATGTGAACTTAACTGCAAACACAGAGGCGGGAATGAGATGAAAGTTGAAAAAGGCAACAGGGACTCTAAATCCATCTGCATTAAAACTCAGTGGATGCTAGAGTTTGTATTATCCGAGTGCTATATTCAAACTCTCCCTATAGTTTTAAAATAAAGCTTATCAGACCTAGTTCATTGCTGCCTTTTCTTCCTGCCTTGCTTTGCAATGTAAACTTGCTAATGTGGAGAGCCTCAAATTGCCTGATCTTGCTTCAACACAGAAGGTATAATTCCATTAGCATAAGAAGTTGTAACAAAGCAACCACATCATGGGCCTGAAAGGAGGGGAACTGGGTGCTGATAATCTCCTGAACCACTGGTTCAGGAGAGTGAGTTTGCGATGATGGTCTCCACCACATCACAAATGAGAACTAGCAAAACATGGCATCTTTAATCCAACCGTAAATTAATTTGCTGGATCCAAGAGAAAACTGAACACAGAACCATAAAATCAGAGAAGAGTTTGGGTTGGAAGGGACCTTTAAAGGTCATCTAGTCCAAACCCCCCTGCAATGAGAAGGGACATCTTCAAATAAATCAGGTTGCTCAGAGCCCCGGCTAAGCTGACCTTGAATGTTTCCAGGGATGGGGCACCTAACACCTCTCTGGGCAACCTGGTCCAGTGTTTCATCACCCTCATTGTAAACAATTTCTTCCTTATATCTAGGCTAAATCTACCTTCTTTCAGTTTAAAACCATTATCCCTTGTCTTATCGCAACAGTCCTTACTAAAAAGTTTGTCCCCATCTTTCTTATAAGCCACTTTTAAGCATTGAAAGGCCACAATAAGGTCCCCCTGGAGCCTTCTCCAGGCTGAACAACCCCAGCTCTCTCAGCCTGTCCTCATACAGGAGGTGCTCCAGCCCTCTGATCATCTTTGTGGCCCTTCTCTGGACTCACTCCAATGGGTCCATGTCCTTCGTGTACTGAGGACTCCAGAGCTGGATGCAGTACACCAGGTGGGGTCTCAAAAGAGTGAAGTAGAGGAAGAGAATCACCTCCCTCAGCCTGCTGATCACGCTTCTTGTGTGACTGGATGGCATCTCCAGAGCCGGACACACTACTCCAGATGGGATACTGCAGCTTAGCCTCTCGACAAGAGTTGACCATGAAACTGAGAACAGCCACTGCTGCAGTCGTAAATAGTTAAGTGAGGTAGTGCTGCATTGTGTTCAAAGAATCAGGGAAAATAAAACAGTTTGGGAGTGACTCTTAAATAAAGGTCTAGTACTTGCAGTGATTTAGACAGATTCTTCTTATATGAAACTGCTGAGCCTTACCATGGTCTTTCTAGTTAGAAAATAGGGTCAAAATGCAGAAGGTCATGTAGTCTGTCTCCCTGCCCCAAGGCAGCATAAGCTCTGCCTGAAATAACATCAGACAAGAGGAAAAAAACCTGAAAAGCAAAGACTAAAACTCTGAAACCTGGGGGCTTAAAATTAGGCACTGCATTCAATGCATAGACCCCATATCTTACAGCTGCCAGAGTTCAGTGGTATGCAATGCCTAGCTATAGGCAACTGTACTTCAGCTTCTGACTCTTAGCATCTTCTTTGTGGAAATGAAGTGTTTGGACAAAATAAACTCTGGCATGGACTCTGTCCTCAGTTCCTCATTGTGAGGAGCTGGAGCTCTAAGCATGAGTTTTTGACCCTCGAGGGCATGGTTCACTGTGGTCCCTACATGGGAAGGGCACAGACCTCATGGATCAGACTGGGATAACTTCTGCCCTTCCACAGAAAGGATAAGTGTACCTTCTGATCTTACAAGGTGGTGGCAGGATCCATTCATGCGGGGATCAACGTGATAGACTGGATAGAGGAGAAGACTCAACTTCTGTTTCTCAGTCTGCCAGGAAATCAGCTCAACCTCTGTGCCTCTATTTCTCTTTCTGATTTTTGTCAACTTAAAACGTTAATCTTCTGGAGCAGGAGCTGTTTTTCAGGACAGTGCCACTAGTGCAATCTGCTGCTCACCAGCTCCCAGTGTGTCCCCTTTCCTCCCTGTGGGGATCTGTATCCCCCTCCCAGTACTTCTCTTTTTGTCCTGCTGCTACCCTTCAGCTGTGTCAGTATAAAGAGGGAATGATGAAGCTGGATGGTGCCAAAACATGTCCTTCCCTTTTGCTTTTGTTGTTACATGGGTTTTGTCACACTTTCACCCTGAAAACCCAGAAACAGCTGGAGGGACAGATCAGTGGTGGCCCAAATGGCCAAGCCAAGGTGGGGCAGAAGGAAGAGACATAGTTTGGAGGCTTTTCTGCATGGGTGCAACCGTGCCCCCTCTGTATCTGCAGTGCCTGGTCCCAGGGCCAGGCTGCAGTCTAATCTGGGACTTCTGATAATTATTACCATTAAGTGATGGGCTGTGACACATATCAAGCACCTTGATGCTCAGCATGTAAAACCTTTCTTTGTGAAACGGGTTTTTTCAGGCCACTGTGCGAAGCCTGGCTGATCTCAGAGTGTTCTGACGTCGCCTCAGCCAACCTGACCCCAAATGCTCTCTAAACAAGCACCAAGCGCCCTATTTTGCATTGCCTGTAACATCCCAAAACAGTGTCTGACTTCTCAATTAGTGCGAAAGACGACTGTAAACTTGAAATCCAAACTGATGGACTGTGAAATCCATATCACGTTGTCACCCACAGCACACTCTCCCTGCTCTGCACTGAGCTATAAATAGACTTTCATTATTATCAAGCAGACAAAGGCAGCCTGGAAGATGTTCCACACTGACACTACTCCTGGCTTACTGATTTCTTGTTTTCACCTTGATATGGGAGTGAAGATGGGGACAAGCAGGGAGGGGATGCTCAACAGCAACAGAGCTAATATCACTTCTTGCTCAAGTCAGGATTATTTCTGGGTTTTGTTATGTGTTTTGGGGTTTTTTTAATTTTTTTTTTTTTGTGCTTTCTCACCCCTGGAACCAAGAGGCTCAGAATATGGTACCCAGCACAGCAGAATGCATTACACACACCTCCTCTGTTAGGTCATCTGTTCAAGCTCCTGGAGTCTGACTGCCAACTCCCAAACAACGCAGTCATTCATCCCCTAATGTTTTCTCTCTCCCTGTTTTATTTCTGTTATTAAAAAAAAAAAAAAAAGGAAATTGATCTTTGCTTTAACTATTTAAGTGTCTTATGGGAGCTATCAACTTGGCAAAAATGGAAAGGACTAGAATCTTCTGGAGCAGGAGAACTCTGACATGTCAGTCTCCTTTACAAACTACGTCTTTGTGAAGAATGAGCTTGTACATGCCTTTCTAGAAAAAAAAAATCCACAGCAGAAGTGTCTGATCACAGCCAGTGATGAGACACAGAAGCTGTGACCCTGAGGCATAAACCTGAAGATTTGTGTTCTTTAGCCAGAAGATACAGACACCCTTGGTGCACCTCTTTTTCAGTGGTGCTGTCAACCTTTAACAAAAAGAAGCTCATATTAGGAGCTAAGATGAGCATAATGGTATGCTCATTCATACTTTGAGTCTAAATGCCAGGTCTGATCTTCCCATGCGCTGGTCCCCTGTGGCATGCAGCAGCTATGTTTCTGCCTGGTTCCTTGGCATTTACATCAAGGTCAATTAAACAAGACATTGGCTGGCCATTATTTGTACAGTAAGAGTCTATTCCTCAACTAGCAGAAGTGAAATGGTTTGACAGAAAACCCATGAGGGTTTAGTTTTGGATCAAATAGCAGACTGAAGTTTTGCTGCTAGCATTCATTTGCTCTGCACACTGTTCATTAGTATCGCAGCTTTCTTTGAATATGAAGCAAACCCCCAAATGCCCATAAGTCACACACACTGGGTCAGTGAAGAAAATCTTAGCCACAGAGCTGTGTCTGAGGGTGTTGTTCTGTTCATCTTTCTTTCCCATGGCAGATAAGCTCACATCTTTCCAGATCCCTTTTGAGCCCCACTGGCCATTTCTTCCCCATGACAGTTTTTGACTCCACAGCTTCTGCTAAGCTACTTAAATGGTTAGTGAGGCTTTTCTGGAAATTGGTTCTTTGGGCAGGGGAAGGAGTGGGGTATGTTGAACCCAAATCACTGTAACCCACCTCTGGAAAATGATCCCAGTTTTAAAAGTTTTGGTTTCAGCAGTTAAGTCTAATGCATGGCCCATGAATGGTAGCATAGGTAAAGCAAAGGGGCTGCACATTGCAGCTCAGGAGCAGGGAGACCTGTTTTGGACACTGAAGAGGCTGGAAAGAAAGTGTTGGGTATTACTGCAACCACAGACCTGTACAGGCTTGGAACAGCAGCTTTGAGAGAAGTAACGTGTCCAGTCCTCTTCGTGAAATGTTACCTGAGTGGTTAGTAAACATATAGTCAAGTTAACTCTTTGATTCTTCTTGCCAGGGTCAGACAGGGATCGCATATCTATGGGTGACATCTTCTGTAGGGTGACATCTTCTGTAGGGTGCTTCAGTGAAATGGAGCTAGGAGGCTATACACTTATTCAAATGTTTCCCCACAAAATCTAAGTTCAAGGACCATAACAAAACCCAGAAGTATTTAATTTTTGCTTATTTTGTGGTTGGAATGAGGGCTGTAGATGGAGTCTTTCCTAGGCTACTATTCCTGCCTTCCCACAGGTGATGAAAACAGATTTTGTAATTTCTGAAGATGTACAAAGCCATGATCAGCCATAATAATTTTCATTTACCTAACCCTTTTTAGAAAACCTCAGGACTAATTAAAGTTCATATGATGCAAAGACACTTTTGAGCTCTATTGTGCACGCTCACTGACTAATGAAATTAATATCAGGACAATAAGGAATATTACCAGAATAACAAATGCTCCTGAGTCTTAATAACAGCTGAAAGAAAAAAAGGGCAGATACTAGATGTTTTAAATCTATTAAGCACTTCTGCTTTGTGTATTGACACAGGTAATGACTTCTACGGAAGAAACGCTACACTTGAAAAACCTTTAACACTAAAAGCTTAATTTAGTGTACAATGAATAATACAGGGAACCCATTCATGGGTCGATCAGAATAGGATGAGAGAGCACCAAAGGAGCAGACAGATCATGTTAATAGGAAGCCTGAAGCTTATTTAAAAATCTATACAGTAGTTAAAATTAGAACACAAATTGGAACTTGGCATTCTGTTGCTCAGGAAATTGGTAATGGGATACTAAAGCCTTACACTTCTCTCTGTCTGGTCCTAGTTAGAAGAGTACAAAGGCGGTGCCAGTCACAATGTCGTATACCACAGGGAGCCATTAAAGAAAGTGATAACATAACAAAATCCGCATTTTCCAGATATTGGCAGAGTGTGGTGTGTGCTGTATTCCTTTATTATTCCAAGTATAGAAAAATATGGGTCAAAATATAGAAGCAGACATTGTTATTATCTTCTTCATGACTATTCCAAGGGTAGATAATAATTTTGACTTTTGGTCCTTTTCTTTAGGTGTGAATTCACAAATACCATTCAGGCCTCTGTGGCCAGTAGTATCATCTGAGTCAGACACACCATTGAGTCTTCTGGATTAAACAGCTTTAGGCTGTGCATGGTGATGTCCAGTGGCTCTAGTGATCAGGAAAAAAGGTCTCAGGGATTTTTGCCTCTCCCTCTGAGGAAAACTATTTTGACCTCAAAGTTCATTCTTACAGATAGGTAACATTTATCAGGACAGATCCTGAAAGCAAAAGTGAGAGAGGGAAAAGTATGCTATCGCTTTGAGGGACGATGCCTCTGAGTCAGGGCAGAACCAGTGCCTGAGACAATTTCCTCACTTTATTATAAAGTTTTTCATGGTCTTCTGATCAGGCCCTCTGTCCCTAGTCCAGTGCCACCCATTTCACTACAGACTAGTATGTTGCTGTCTGAACCGCAAGCTGAGAAGCAGAAAGAAGGCAGGAAAAAGACCCTGGAAAATCCAATGCTTAGAACAGAGCTATGGGGGACAGCGATCCATGACCCATTGCAAAGGGATCAGAGCAGCTGGGTGACTTCTCCCTCTCATAGAGACCTGACCTGACAGCCTGGAGAATAAGCCTACAGGGAGAGTTCAGAGGAAACAGACCATCGAGTGGGTTTACATCCTCAAGGAAAAGGTGCCTGGAGATTCTAGAAAAAAACCCTGGAGTTCAGTTTAGAAATAAACCACAGTAAAAAAATTACCAATGATTCTTAGGATAATTGTTTCCCAGAGTCACAGGAACAATGGAGAGTGGTTAAAAGAGTTTCCCAGAGTCACAGGAACAATGGAGAGTGGTTAAAAGAGTGGTTAAATAACTTCTTGTTATTTTAAAACATATAAGAAGTATTAAAAAAAAACATTTTAAAATGTGTATTCTGAGCAATGCCTTATGCAAACATGATTAAGATAAAAAATATAGGCTTAACTGGTGGAATAGTCACAATTTTTTTACCACTCTTTGATTCCAAGGGTATTTTTTATTTCTATTAAAGCCTGACATCCCTGGCTGACAGTTTAATTATTAGGGTAATGTGATGGATAAAGGGACTTGCTCTGTAGTGCCTCCCACTTACTAAACACTTGCTTGCAACTGCAGCTGTAAAAAATGCCACAGTTCCTGAGAGCAAAGATAATAATTTCCTTGTTGTCAGTACCCTTAGCACTTCTTATATGAACTCTTAAAGGAAAACCACCTTTTCTTTACTAAGGGTAGCTCATGGAAGCCTGAGCTATATGAGGCTCCAGATCACTGAAATACTGTAAACTACCAGTCTTGAGCTGTTCTTGAGCAGTCACACATAAAAACAAACTCTTCTACCTCATTGGGATTATTTGAGGGCATCCAGAAAAGTACTTTAAGAAGTTTGAGTGTAGGTCTACAACACATACAAAAAAGCTCTGTTCCAAATCAATTTTTTGACTGTTTGATTTAAAAAAAAAATTAAAAAAATCAATAGATGTGAGAGTCCAGAATAACTGCATAATCAATAGAGAGAACATCTGACTAGATGCAGAAAATCTTGAGTAATAGGAAAATGAACTTTACTGCAGATATGATATTACACACTGTCATAAAAATTGCAAAACATTTCAGAATGATCTTCTGATGCTGGGAGAGAAACTGGAAAATTAAATTCAGTGCCAACAAATACAAGGAATTGTGTGGTGCAGCAAAAAAAGAAAAAAAAAACATACAAAACTTCTCTGTACCTACATAACAATGGACTAAATTTTAAAATATATCTCTAGATAAAGATGTTGGTTTGATGCATACAGGTCCATCAAAATGTCAAGACAATGTCAGCAGAAAGCCAGTAGTCACAGTGTTAGGGATTATCAGTAAAAGAATAGAGAACAAGCCAGAACATTTCCTTCCAGTCTGGTGCACACTACTAGTGTTCCTAGCGCAGCACGTGCATTTCTGGTCATCCCATCTAAGAAAGATGCAGAAGAACTTGAACAACTACAGTGAAAGACAAGAGAGGGGATAAAATGTAAAAAACAGATCTGAGGAATGCCAGAGACTTTAGCCTTGAAAACAAAGAGAAGTGGAAAGGCTGTAACAGAATTTTGCACAGCATTCCATGAGAACTAGTGAGTACCAGATGAAATGATCAGCCAGAAGATTTACACAAAGAGCTTGTTCATGCAGTGCATAATTAAATCATGGAATTCATTGCAATAAGATGTTCAGGAAGTCATAAATAGGTTCAAAAAGCAATTAGGCACTGCATGGAAGTAAAGGCTATCAGGGCCTGTTAAACTCAAAGTAGAGATACAACCTGCAACATGGGAAAACTCAAGCTGGACTCTGCCTGAAGGTAAGTGAGTATGCCACAGAAGTGGGGCAATATCAGTATATGTCTGCTCTATTTTTATATTCTTTTGTTTTGCATGTTCTAGGACCATGGACAGATACAGGTTATTGAGCTAAAAGGACCATCGTCTGATGCATAGAATCATAGAATCACAGAATGCTTTGGGTTGGAAGGGACCTTAAAGGTCATCTAGTTCCAACCCCCCTGCCATGGGCAGGGACATCTCCCACTAGCCCAGGTTGCTCAAAGCCTCATCCAGCCTGGCCTTGAACACCTCCAGAGATGGGGTACCCACAGCCTCTCTGGGCAACCTGTTCCAGCACCTCAATGCCCTCACAGTAAAATATTTCTTCCTAATATCTAATCTAAACCTACCCTCTTTTAGCTTAAATGCAGTATGCCTATTTGGCACCAAATAGGAGCCTCAAATATATCTGCTCATGAGGTGTTACCTCAAGAAACACCTCTTTCAGCCCTCCCACTATGCCTGAATCAATCAGAACTGCGACTTGCATGCATCCAGACAGAGAAGCAAACCAGAGTCCATTCGTGCAGACTGGCAGTGTGGACACACATCTTGACATTGGTCTTTCCTCCCAGATCTTTTCAGACTTTTCAAACCATGGCAATCATAAGACTTAAAAAAAAAAAAATAAAGAAATTGTGAAGGAACCCAGTCCTTCACATACCTTCCCACTGAGAGGGACTATCCCACCTTAGCAGTTGGATAAGCAGGAAAACTGGAGTATGTCCACAAGGGAGACAGCTTGTTCTGGAAGGACAGAAAAGAAAGAGGATGTTGTGTTTTCCATCAAGAACGTGTGCATTTTCCATGAAGTTCAGAAGTGATGTGGGTTTGCCGCTGTCTCCACATGAGTATGAGAAGGAGTCATGGGAGGAGATGGAGTTTTTGTAGACTTTGGACACCTGAAGGACAGGTTCCTTATTCCATCAATAAGGAATACCAAGCGGCCAGATATTTGTTGGGAAAGCATGGGGAGTTCAAACTATCTACAAAGTCCTTGAAATGAATCAGGGGTGTATCAAATGGTGGAGGAAATCATAAGGAGAGAAAGTGTTTTGGACTTGGTTTTGTCTAATATAGAGGAACTGGTGAAGAATCTAAAAAGGGAAGGTGACAGGTGAAAGGACTGTGAATAACTATTCTAAGTAAAAAAAAAGAAGGAGTCAGAGAAAAAAAGTAAGGATAATGGACTTCCTAAAAAAATAAAAAATAGCAGATCTCAGCAAACCCTGGGAACTCATCTGTAGGGTCTCTTGGGAAGGCAATTTAAGGGATAAAGCAGGGCAGAAGAGCTGGCAGTTGCAGCAAGAGAGTGTATTAAAGGCACAATAGCAACCTATCCTCATACAGGAGGAAGACAGAGAGCACAGTGAGAAGCCATTATGACTGCATCAGGAGCTTTTTAAGGGCCCGAAAATAAACTAAGGAAAAAATGACACAAAAGGGAAAAAAAAAAAGCAGCATGTCATTAAGGATGAGGGATAAAAACCTCAGGGAGGGGTTGGAATAAAACAGGTTAAAGGTTGAAAGGAACATAAAGAGTGATAAGAAAAGATTTTATAAATGCATTAAAAGTAGGAACAAAAAACAAGAAAGTACTGGTCCATTACTTAACAGGGAAGGAGAATAAATAGTACATGATCCAGAGAAGACTGAAGCATTCAATATTGTTTTTGCTGCAGACTACACTAAAAAATTAATTATGAACAGCTACTAAATTAATTTTAACAAGAGGACTGGAGGACAAACTCAAACATAAAATGAATAGATTAAAGAATAAATAGATAAGATAGAGCTATTCAGCTTTGTAAGGTATAACGGAATTCACCAAAGGATTTTGAAGGAGTTCACCGAAATAGTCTGGGAACCACTTACAATTACTTCTGAGGACTTGTGGAAGAAACGAGACATGCCAGAAGACTGAAGCAGAGAAAGTAGAGTACATAAAGAAAGGGCAACCCAAAACCATGTGGTCAGTCAACCTCACCTTTATCCCTAGGCTGACTCTGGAAGAAATTATTGAACAATCTATAGGCACCGTGGTAAAAAACAGATGATAAGAAACAGCCAACAGGGATTTGTGAAAAATATATCGTGTCAGATTGACCAAATTTCCTCCTTTACAAGGTAGGACAAGTGTTGGATGAGAAGGCAGTGGTGGATGTGATTTAAGCTGACTTCACTGAGGCTTTTTTACTCGCCTAACATCCTATAAGCAGTTGAGAGGAAGACAGTATAGAAGAAATTTCTAAAATGTGTGTTCATCATTGCAAACATTTATTCACAGTCAGGATGCTATTTTCTCTACCCTGAGATCAAACGTTCAAATTGTGGTTAGCCAGACTTTCTCAGCTACCTTGGGGAAAGACAGCAGGACAAGAAGCTGCCATGCATTAGCTGCTTCACAAGAACTGGCCTATACATCCCTTTTCCCACTGATAAGTGTGAGGCAGCTGGAGGTGCCTTGCCTCTCTACTAAAGAAGGGTAATTTATCATTTTTTGCCTTGGATGACAGCATATCACTTGTTTCTTTCCAATGACAGCTCAGGAGATGCAAAAAACTCCAACTTCCTTTGCCTGCCACTCTGTGTATAGGAAGTGGCCATTGCCCTGGTGAAGTTCATGAGTGGTGTCCATGCATTAAAACCTTTCTCTTTAGTGAACCCTGTGCACAATGGTGAAGTTTAGATTACAGGCATGTCCTGGATTCAGGTAAATCTAGCATTTCAGCCTTTAATTGGAGCTTGCTATCAAACTCAGAGGGCATTGCAAGGACTCCTGTGAGGGTCTTTCATGCATGAGGCTCATTCAATATTATCTTTAATACCTTGGATGCTAGTATAGAAAGGCCCATCAAATTTGCTGATGAAGTCAAGCTGAGAGGTGTTTCAGGGACCCCAGAGGACAGGACCACAAACCAAAATGATCTTGACATATTGAGGAGTTGCTCTGATAAAAACAAAATCAATAAATAACTGCTCTGCTTAGGAAGGAGAATTCCAGTGCAACATGGGAAATAACTGACTAAGCAGTAGTACTGCAGAAAAGAAGTCAGGGTAAGAGCTGGCCGCTAAATAAGACTCCTGTTGAAGAAAAAGCATATCTCATTCCTGACTGAATTAACATATGGAAGACAGAGGAGGTAATTAGAATTATTCGCCTTTATCTTGGTGGTGAAACCTCAGCTGGAGTACTGTGTCTAGTATTGGACATCCCACTAAGATGTAGAAAGACTGGAGACAGTCCAGAGGACAACAGCAAGGATAGCAGGTTTAAAAATGGCTTGTGGGGAGAATGGCTTTGTTTTGTTCAGGAAATGATGATATGAGGAGGGATGTATCAATGGTCTTCCAGCCCATACGAGGTTTTTTTTGTGAGAGTCCTATGGGAAAGAGAGATTTGCAGAATAGACAGTTCACATCAGACTGTTAGAGGATGCTAATAAAGAAGGGCAGCAGAAAGACCTCAGACGATTTGGAGAGTTCCTCCTACTTTTAAAGAGCAGGTAGACAGATATTTACCACCGACAACATAAAGGTATGCTTAATCCTGCCCTGTGCGGCAGTAAATGTCGTTCCAGCCCCACACCGCTGGGTGAAGGAAGGTCCTTTCCCTTCCTTCTCCCTCATGTCTGAAAACTGTTTCTACACTTGGGAGGGAGATCTGTAAATCAAAACAGAGAAGCCAGAAAGATCTCATCCGGCTGGCTACAATGTGGAATCAGGAAGGAGCTGTGACACTTTCAAGGGATAGCTGAAGGCTGGATTTGGAGGAAATCGAGGTGACTCTGCAGCTCTGAATCAAGCAGTGGATAGCCAAGATTTTAACATCCCTGTTGTCAGCATCTTCTGCTGGCTTGCTCTGGACAGATGCAAGCTAAGCACAGGGATGACGGACCCCTCTTCACCCAGCATGCTGCATGCTTTAGATACTTTTCTAACCTTTTGGATATCGTACTGACTATGGCCTTGAGAAATTTGCTAGGGGGAAAGCAAGGAGCCAGTGGCGAGGCCAAGAGTGGATAACTTCTGCTCCACACTCATCTTTTATTCCTTGACTTCAAGTCTTAGCACTTTTTTTCCTTCCCTGTGGCTCAAAGAATTAATCTGGGAGAAAGTAAAGAAGTTTTCACTCAGAAAATTGTCAGAAATATAAAAGAAATGAAAATAAACATTCAGGGGATATTCTCTAGAGATGTCATTTTTATTCAGAAAGTAGAGAATTGTTTATTTCTGAATGCGTAGTGAACATATTTTTTATGAAGTTTGTCTGTCTTTGTCACCATCACAACTGCTGCTCCTGTCAGATTCCCTCATTTCACAGCTCCCCCCCAAAAAAGAAAAAAAAATTATCTACTTAAAGAGCAAGTAAACCCATTTCCTGGTAGGTTTCAGCTTGTCAGCAGAACAGCATGATTTAAATCATGTGCATGAATGGTTCTTGCGTTATTTTAAAAGCTGTCCCAGTTACTTCCTACCAAGAATAAACCAGAGGTTATCATGTTGTCTGTTTTCTGAGAAATGAGAGGCAGCTTCTGAATTGAGATGCCTGCACCTGTGTCTTATCCCAGGCAACAGGTTTTACAATGGAATATCTCAGGGTAAAATTTAGCTTCAAATGCATTTCTTCCCTGAAAAGCACACCTTTCAATCAGGAGTATACATAGAAAACTAAATGTAACCAAAGAAAAGATGGCTTGAAAATACTGTTCCAAACAAACATGCTTTGCCAAAATCAAATTACCTCAAATTTCTCAGATTTTGGAACATGTTGGTTCATTCCTTTATACAGCCAAACTTTAGAAAAACACAAAAACAATTGTATCATCTAACGCAGCTCCCCTCCTGAGTAGGACAGTCATTACACTGTGTTTTATAAGTCATGAAGGAAGAGAGGGGGAGTCTGGTCAGAAGACTGATCCAGGACTCCTGTCTAGCAGTATTGCTTTGCATTGCTGTTATGATTCAACACTTGCTTTTGCAGCTTCGTGCTCTGTGCTGTTGGTGGTTTGCCACCACCGTGGTTGCTCAGCTGGGCCCACACGGTTGTCATGATGATCCCTGTTTCACCAGGACTTCTGCAGCTGAGGCTGGAGCACTCCAGGGGAGAGCAAGGGGCCAGTGGATGGGAAATATCTGCCAACATCCAGAAGTGTCTTGATCATCAGGACCAGCAAGACCCTTTCATCTCAGCATCAAAGCCTGTATGGCCCAGAACAAGGCAAGGCATATGCCTGCCATGGCTTCTCCCTGATCTAGCCTGGTTGTCCCGCCAGGCGCTCCCATGGGAGTGTCCAGGGTGCTCAGAAGGGACCAGGTCTGGATGTAGGATGAGGGTTGGTCCATTGTCCTCTGCTCTGTGACCATTCAGGTTTAGCATTGGGATGACTGGAGCTGTCGTGGTCAACTCTTCTATAGTGCCTAAAAGAGTCATCTAATAAAAAGCTTACAAAAAACCTCAGTGGATAAATTAACTGAGACACACATAGGAGACTTATGACAGGCATCTGAGTGAAACAAAAGCCTTGGCCAGGGTAATGAACTCTTCAGAAAGCAATGCACAGTTCAAAATTGTGGTTGATGAGAGTCACACTCAATGTGCAAGAAATAGCTGCATTTCCCCGTCAACAAATCCCTTCAATAAACACTGTCAACAGCAGAGAGAATGACCAGATCCCAGAGAGACACTTGCTCAGGCAGTCAGGCCGCTGAGCTCACAGCAAGCAGGGAACACAAATAAATCAGAGGAGACAACATGTTTTGCTCATACACCAGAGCAACAACACTGGAGAAACTGGGAAAGTGCTTGTGAACAGGAAGGTGCACATATTGGGTTCATCAGAAAACAAAAGTCAGAGGCTCTGAAACAGAAGGAAACAAGTCTTAAATAATTAGTTCAGTGTTTCGTTTTCCTTCAAAGGAGGATTTATATTAATAAGTTGGGTTTAGCAGTGGTTCAGTACAATTAACTCATTGCTGTGACAGTGATTTGCAGTTCTATCCTCATTCTGCAAAGTAACACACAAGGAAGAGACCAAACAAGGCTAAAGCTTAACCTGCCTGTGGCAGCTGGACATCCCAGAGGAGCTCAGACCCACAAGCATCTGCAGCATGGAGCCAACACCATCCTGCTGGCTGCAGATCTGAGCCAGCTCAGGCAGGTCCTGCCTAAGTGGTTTGCAGCCACAGCAGGGTTAATCCATGTCCTGGATAATCCCCTCACAGGTAATTAAGAATTGATCATATCCTGGAACCACCTGAGGAAGGTGCACAGCACCCTGGTCACTGCAAGTCTCACTCCCTTGAAAATTTATCCACAGACACTCAAATGTTTTTCGCTGGGGACCAGAACATCCAAAGAGAGGAGAGGGACAGGCACTCTCCAAAGACAAAAAAAAATATTATTTTTTGGTGAGGTATTGGGTTTAGCTGAGGTAGAAGACAGATCTTCAGATTACCTCCAATTTGCTTTTATTCAAATGTTCTGCATGGGAGATAACCGGTGTGTTAGTCGACTCTGCTTGCTGTTTGGATGAATGCACTGCATTACCTAAAAAATAAATATGCATATATTTCTCACACAGCTGGGCAACTTTCATAGGACATGATGGAGAAACTTCAATTAATATTTAATAAGGAATAAATCAGATCAATAGCTGTGTGAATTTTTGCTGGTTCGTTTACTGTTCAATAGATTAAATTTATACAAAACCAATATTACAGTACTTACCCATCGCCAGATGAATTATACAGACTTGTATTCCCTGATGCGATATTTTGAACTACTTAAGTAATATCGACGACTGTAGTGAGCAAAGAGGTGCAGTTGCAAATGCAAACGTCAAAGAGTTCCAGAAATGAACAGTATTATCTGACATACCAACTTATGGACTGTCAGTTTGAGGTACTTTAAAAAGGGCTTGAGTTTCCCCAACGTACTGAGTCTGCTCACGTCTGAGAACAAATCAGAACTCCCTACTCCAGACATGGTTTCAGCTCATAAACTGAGGCACCCAAATTAATCAGCAATTTTAGAAATCATCTGCACCTAAACCAAATAGGCTTTAAAATGGAAAGATGAGAATAAACAAAAACAATTACCAAAAAAAACCCACAAAACAAAACAAACCTGGCAAAGAAAGCTGCCCTCAGTTATTGACTTTTTTCCGAGCTGTGTCTGTGTGGAAGTTTCTCTTTTGAGATGTAAGGCTTTTTTCTTCCTCTGATCTGATTTTCAGCACTTAGGAAAGCTGCCAGCAGCCGAGGAGCAGCCACGTTTCACATGCTTACCTTGAATTTTATTTGATAGAGCCTAAACCATTACGTTATTTGATTGGATTAGGAAGAGTGCACTGTGGCATTGCATCATTACCTGCATTTAGTTGACCTCTTGGAAAATGTACTTCTGACGTCTCCATCAATCCGGCCTTGTGTTTTTAGCTCCGACAGGAGACATGCTGAGGGAAGCTCCAACAAGCCAAGCTCCCGTGCAGGATTCATCCCCCGAGAGCTGCCAGCCCTGGCGCTAACCCGCTTGCGTGACTTCTACAGCCACTTGACTTTGCACAAGGTGACTGGGCACAGTACGGGAGAGGGGAGCTGAACCGGGAATAGTGCAGCCTGGCAATGTGCTGAGAGGCACAGGAGAAGGGTGGAGGAGGGAGAGGAGGCTGTTGGTCTGTGAAACAATTTTTCAAACAGGTGAGAAGCCTTTTCTCTTTTTTTAATTTTTTTTAATCCCTTAGATCATCAAACAACCTCCATTTATCAACGTATCAATGAGATTATTGATTATAAAAGAAATATCCAGTCCATAAGAAGATGGGGCTGAAGCCACTCCAAGCTCCCAAAACACAGAAGGACAGCTTGGTTTTCCACAGCTTACAGCTTTGATCTCACAATCATGGACCCCAGAAAGAGGTGTTGATCACTGTCCATTTCATGTAACCATACCAGATTAGGGGCTCAGTGTGAGATAAACCTTTTGGGATATGGATGGAGAGACCGAAAGCAACTGCGCTGGTGCTAAATAAAGTATTTGTCAATCAAAGACTTTGGCTGTGGCAGAAGGATTCTTGGGATAGACCTGTACTTGGGTTTGGTTTGGGTTCCTCTTTCAAGACGGGTTTCTTTTTTTCCTTCTATGATCTAATTCTTTGCACTTCTTTTGCTGTCAAAAGATTTTGGTTTATTGTCACAAGATTTTTGTTTATTTAGGAAACGATCCCAGATTTCACAGGGGTGCCTGAGTCAGTGGAGCTGGTTGCAGTGAGCCAAGCACAGATGGGTTAAAATACTGGTTTAGTTTTTCTTTTTCTGAGGGGTGCAGTGCCATGGGAATACCACAGCCCTTCCTCTCTCTCCAGACCAAGAATTCAGCTTTGTCACCCCCAGAACCTCTGTGGCGTGCATGACTCGAAAGAGCTGCAATGCAAAGTTTCACAGCACCCCCAGCCCCACTGCAGGTTAGAGCTCACACAACCAGCTTTGATCTGAAACTGGCTCCAGACCAGCCCCATCACAGGTGTTTCACTGTCTGCCATGGTTTATAAAACCATGGGGACAGTTCTTTGCTAAACACCTGGTGGGCTGAGGCAGGGACAGGGAGGGTTTCACTCACCACTTAGGGTCATGGGCAAGAAAACCGACACGACTCGTGTAGAACAAGAAAACAACTGAATTTATTAACTATTTACAACAAGAAGCAAGATATTGAAAGAGAGAAACTACATCTTAAAAAGGCACTTTTCCCCCACTTCCCCCCTTATTCCCAAAGCCCAAAGTCTTTGTTCTGTACCTTCTCCCCCCTGCCAGCGGTCCAGGGGGGCCAAGAAGTGGGGGGGGGTGCAGTCAGTCCACCGCTCTTTCCTCCTCACAGTCTCTCTTGGCTGCCATGAGGAGTCCTTTCCTCATGTTGAGAGTCCTTTTCTCTAACTTCTCCAACGTGAGTCCTTTTCCAAACAGGGCTACAGTCCCCCGACG
>WKFP01014155.1:44543-61839 GCA_011057875.1 Pterocles orientalis
GAGGCACAGAACTGGACACAATATTCCAGATGAGGTCTCACCAGGGCAGAGTAGAGGGGGAGGAGAACCTCTCTTGACCTACTGACCACCCCCCTTCTGATACACCCCAGGATGCCATTGGCCTTCTTGGCCACGAGGGCACAGTGCTGGCTCATGGTCATCCTGCTGTCTGTTTATAATGAAAAATGTATAGAAAGTGTGACCATAAACACTTCATGCAGATGAAGAAAAAAAAAAGAAAACTAAAAGCATTTAATTTCAGGCAGTGTAAGTGCCTTTTCACCGACCAGATCATGGTGCAAAATGGAAAAAGTCTTTTATCCTACAATAATATATAAGACGCTGCTTGCCATTGAAGAGAGAAGCACCCCATCTCTTTGAGACCACTTTCTTGGTTGCATCAAGCAATTTTGCATGCAGCACTCAGCTCTGGGCAGCGTTTAAAACGACTTCCAGTCTCCACACAGCACTCCAAGGTATCCCAGATTTTGTAACTTCCCAGCATTCCCATGTAATGGGCTTTGGGGTATTGTTTTGTTGGGTATCATGTATTTAAAGTCAACAGCAAGTATCAAATGCATAAAATCACTGGGTTTGAGTACCTTTGATTTTTTTCCTTAGAAAAAGCCTGCTTTTATCTTAAATTGTGGGTGTGCTAACAATTCCTCTGTATCATAACCCAGAAGTAACAAGCTACTGTTAAAGATTTGCTTGACTGCCTCCATCAAGTCTCATTTTTGTCACTGGCAGTACCTGAAAAAAACATCCACACCACATGGGGTAGACCTAAATGAATAAAGCAATGGAAGGGTGATGAAACCGTGGTAAGGCTGTTATGAGAAGATAAAACAAAAGTGTAGGATGTATTTGCAAGAGCAAATACATTTAAAAAATAAAGGTATCCTCCTGTAAAATTTTCTTTTTCTATCCTGATCATTAGGCAAGAGAGATCCAAATTTCAACATGAACTTGATCCATGACTTTAATAGGAAATATAGAGGGTTTTTTGTCTCACATTCCTCAAAGCCTGCAAAATCAACATTGACTTGAGGACAAACATTCAGCAACTCCCAATTTCACCCAGGAAAAAAAAAGGGGAGAGAAAGACACAGGAATCTGACAGACCTCAAAGTGCTAGAGGTACAGAAAACGGATGTCCTTTTTCTTGACCATCTTGACCACTTTAAGGCCTCTAACATGGTCCCACACAACATCCTTGTCTCTGAATTGGAGAGATACAGATTTGATGGTTGCACTACTTTATGGATAAGGAATTGGCTGGATCACTGCATCCAAAGAGTTGCAGTCAATGGCTCAATGTCCAAATGGAGATCAGTAACAAGTAGTGTCCCTCAGGGGTCCATGTTGGGAGTGGTATTTTTCAGCATCTTTATTAATGGCATAGACAGTGGGATTGAGTGTGCCCTCAGCAGAGTTTGCAGATTACACAAGGCTGAGAGGTGCACTTGATATGCTGGAGGGAAGGGATGCTATCCAGAGGGACCTTGACAGGCTTGAGGAGTTGCCTAATGTGAACCTCATGGATTTCAAGAAGGCCAAGTACAAGCTCCTGCACACTGGTCAGAGCAATCCCCTGCAGAGAAGGACTTGGGGATACTGCTGGGTGAAAACCTGGACATGAGCCAGACATGTACATTCACAGCCCAGAAAGCCAAATGTATCCTGGGCTGCATCAGAAAAAAACGTGACCAGCAAGTTGAGGGAGGCGATTCTGCCCCTCTACTGCACTTTCATGAGACCTCACCTGGAGTACTGCATCCAGCTCTGGGGCCATCAACGTAAGAAAGACATGGACCTGTAGGAGTGAGTTCAGAGGAGGGCCAGGAAGATGGTCAGAGGACTGGAATACCTCCCATACAAGGACAGTCTGAGAGAGTTGGGGTTGTTCAGCCTGGAGAAGAGAAGGCCCTGGAGATACCTTAGTGCAGCCTTTCAATACATAGAAGGGGCTTATAAGAAAGACAGTGTGGGACTTTTTGTGAAGGCCTGTAGTGACAGGACAAGGAACAATGGTTTTAAACTGAAAGACGGCAGATTTAGATTAGATATTAGGAAGAAATTTTTTACTGTGAAGGTGGTTAGACACAGGAACAGGTTGTGCAGAGAAGTGGATGTCCAATCCCTGGAGGTGTTCAAGGCCAGACTGGATGAGGCTTTGAGCAGCCTGGTCTAGTGGAAGGTGTCCCTGCCCATGACAAAGGTATTGGAACTAGATAATCTTCAAAGGTCCCTTCCAACCCAAACCATTCTGTGATTTTATGCTTCTGAAAATCTGTGGCAAATATTTTCCATTATTCCTCCTCTTGGTATGGCTAATTGCTCAGTGGGACCAGGTATATGAACTTAGTCCTGGTACCAAACCTGTTCCCTGCGGTTCTCCTCTTGACCTTTCTCCACCTTCCTTTCTGCACTACACAGACAATGCCATGGAAGCCTTTCTACATGGACAAAGATGTGTCCTTTCAATCAGTATTTATAGTGAGGAAGTGCCCAATACAGGCTGGAGGAGATAATGAGATCACAGAATCATAGAATCATAAAATCATAAAATCATAGAATCATAGTATCATGGAATCATTAAGGCTGAAAAAGTCTTCAAGGATCATCAAGTCCAACCGTCAACCCACACTACCTAACTCACTAAACCATGTCCCTAAGCACCACATCTACATGTTTCTTGAACACCTCCAGGGGTGGTGACTCCACCACTTCCCTGGGCAGCCAATGTCTGACCACTCTTTCAGTAAATAATTTTTTTTCTAATATCCAGCCTAAACGTCCCCTGGTGCAACTTGAGGCCATTTCCTCTTGTCCTATCACTTGTTACTTTAGAGAAGAGGCCAGCACCCCCCTCACTACAACCTCCTTTCAGGTAGTTGTAGAGAGTGATAAGGTCTCCTCTCAGCCTCCTCTTCTCTAGACTAAACATCCCCAGCTCTCTCAGCCTCTCCTTGTAAAACCTGTGCTCCAGACCCTTCACCAGCTTTGCTGCCCTTCTCTGGACCTGCTCCAGCACCTCAATGTCCTTCTTGTTGTGAGGGGCCCAAAACCGAACACAGTATTCAAGGTGCAGCCTCACCAGTGCTGAGTACAGGGGCACAATCACTTCCCTAGTCCTGCTGGCCACACTATTTCTGATGCAGGCCAGGATGCCGTTGGCCTTCTTGGCCGCCTGGGCACACTGCTGCCTCATGTTCAGCCAGCTGTTGACCAGCACCCCTAGGGCCCTCTCTGCTGGACAGCTTTCCAGCCACTCTTCCCTGAGCCTGTAGCGTTGCAGGAGGTTGCTGTTGGATCACTGCAGCTGCGCCAACTAATAAATACTCTCTTAAAGATCTCGCAGTGACTCATGCTCCCAAAGAGATGGCTTTCACAGCAATGGTGATATTACATCTGATTTTCCTCAAAATGCTCATCAATTGCTGTATCTTGACATAAGTTTTACATGACCATATTTCATTGACTAGCCTAGACATTAAAATTACCTGATTTGTTCGGTTTAGTTTTTGCAAAGATGTTCCATAGTGCTCTAAGGAGTGTACCAAGGCACTAGGAGGTAGAGCAGGCATAAGAAACTCCCATTTTTAAAGCAATATCACTCTGACTCACTCATGTCCTGCTATTTTGCTTCTTTTTTCAACCCACAATCTTCATTTGTGAAAAAGAGTCAATAAACAAAAGTTACAGATATCCCTGAAGGTAGGGGATTGGAAAGTATCCATGCATTGTGTTTTTTCTCTCTTAGAAATTCTTCCTTAAGAAAGAAGTTAGTTCTGTGACAAAAGACAGACCTTCACACAGACTTTTTTATTTTCTATGAATGAGTAAATATTTAATTTAACCAGTTTACACCCCAGGTGTAGAAGAAAGGCCTCAGCCCAAGAAAACCCCATACTCATGTGTCTACATCTTCCTAAATGTTCAAAGCTCTGCTTTAAACAAAGAGAGAGCTTGAAACTAGGTTTTCCACCTACCTTGGAGATGCCCTTCTCAGTGGATTGTACGGTTATTTGGGACAGAGCCATTGCATTTACTTCTGTTGACACTGCTCTGTTTTGCATAGCCAAATTAAGACCTAACGAGCAAGAGAAAGTGGGGATTTCTCCACACAGTACAGTAGTTTGGGCATTCACCTGGGATGCAGGACATTTTTTTCCTAGTTCCTGCTCCAATGAATAATTATTTATGCTAAAGTGGAACATCTTCGGTATGTGTAAATGAGAGAGACACATCTTCATTACTGGAGAGGCTGAAGTAGCTGCCAGTGAGAGCTGTGAGAAAACGCAAGCAAGACACATTCACAGCAGTTTGCCAGGAATCCACGATAGTCCACCAGCTGCAGTTTGGCTGGATCTTCCTTTTCTGCTTTTGTTTTGAACTTTAGTCCAAGAACTGCAACAACTAGAGGCAGGAGGACAACATCCCATCTCTAGACAAATCTCTAATGATACAAGACATTTTTTTCTTCCTTTAATATTCACTTCATGCTTTGTTCTTTCTCATTTTCTGTGCTTTTAGTGACATTGTTTTTCTATGTCCCTTGGAAGATTATTGTACAAGGACAGAACTAAGATCTTGGAAAATGTTTTTCTTTCTTTTCTGCCTAAAATCCTGCCATTTTGTGAAGACCCAGCACTGTTCTCCCAGACATCTGGGTTGGGCTGCACATCTTCACCAGAACAGGTTTTCTGTCCTTCTTGTCTCCATGTTTCTCTCTTATACGACTCTATAAAAATTACAGTCCATAGGCAAGATACAATTCGCTCTGTTTCTTTCCAGACTCCATTCTGATCTAACCCCAAAACCCTCAGGACTGTTCAAACACTCACATACTTCCTCCTCTTTTAAAGGCTTTTTGTACCATTCTCTTTCCCTACTTTGCCATTTTCTCTCCCCCTATTCATCAGGAGTGACAATAAAACCAAATGGAAACTAACAGCTCAGTTGGTTTTTGACAGTCAAATGTTTGCAGAAGACCAGATGAGGCTCTTTCTGCAATCTGGTTCCCCGTTCAGATTCAGGATTCTCTGTCCTTCTATGGCACTGAGCTGGTCTGCAGATGCTGCATTTTATTCCTTATTTTCTTTGTGACTTTGGCACTCAGATCCCATGCTCTGGCAGTTTTGTGCCCCTTATTCATTCAGTGTTCTCATCTATAGGATCTAAGAATGAACTTTTTTCCATGTGCCTGAACAATATTTGCTTCCCTACCCATCAATTTTAAAAAATCTCATGCTAAACACCTCTCTTGAAATTCTCAAGGGTTTTGTTTGGCGATTTTAGCTTGCTTTCTTCTTTCATTCTTTTTTTCCCCTTTTTTCTCTTTCTTCTGGCCATGCTTCTGCTTCCAGTTAATATTTTGCATGTCTCTGAAGATGAAAAATATTCAGCCATTGTTTAAAGTTTCACTAAGATATTATTTAAAATTAAAAGCAATAAAAATATTCTGAGATTTCAATAGAGGAGAATACTAGCATAACTGGCCATAAGCTGTACATCCATAATTGAAACATTAATCAGAAAAATACATCAAAAAATCAGAGGGCATAAATCCACTTTTCTTTTCCCTGTTATTTTGAGTCCATTTGACTACTTACAGGAAATGCTGTTCCCACCCTTTCCTCTTTTTATATCATGAAGAACAAAATATGTAAGCTGGACTGTAGCCCCACAGCCCATGCTCTGCACCGCAAACTTCCACTGTGGTCAGAGAAATATTGGTAGGAATGATAGATGGGTGAGAGCAGCAATTTATTTGTGGAGACACAGAGTCTCCTTTAAATCAGGACTCAATCACGCATTCATTTTCTCCTCAAGTGAAGACAATTTGGCCAACATCAACCCACTCTAGATTTGAATATGCTTAATTACTTGTGGCTCTGGTTGAGGAAGACACATACAAGGACAAGCTAGAGCAATCCAGACACTTTAAGCAGAGGTTTATGGGGCTGTACTTATTTTCTTGCCCCAGTCCTTACCTCATGACATCTGCCAAAACCACACCAATTCAAGCATATCCTGAAGTGGTGAACAGACCAACACAACTTTCTTTACAGAGAATGATTCCTTGTTCTTCTCATCCACTGAGCAAAGGACCAAGTCAATACCAGGTACCTTTGGCAGCTCCTGCTGAGATGGAGATCTTACTCCATACAAGCATGTTGAGAGACAGTTCACTTTCTGGCATTACTAATAAGCAATACAAACTCAGAGGCTTTTTCATGGTTGTTCTGTAGGTTAAAAAGCAGCTCTGGAAACAAACCTTTGTTTCCTTCCTTCTAAATCTGGGCTTTCCCCATCGTCTGTGCTGAGGGAAAGAGTTAACCTCCACAGGCCTGGTAATCATGTATGATGTGCAGTCTGTTCATCAGATGTTACATATAAGTTAGCATCCATTTTTGGGTTGGTTTTTTTTTTTTGTATATATGTGTTCATGTCTACACTCCCCATCTCTACACATGTTCATACATACCTTACATTAAAAAACCCAGACTGTTAGAAAACCAAGCACTCAAAAATGAGGGTTTCTATGCAACAACAATTTGATACAGAATCACACATGATAGTTGAAGTTGGAAGGTGGAAGGAACCTCTGGGGATCATCTGGTCAAACCAGCCTGCTCAGAGTGGGGACATCTAGAGAAGGTTGCTCAGGGTCATGTCCAGCTGGAGTTTGAATATCTCCAAGGATGCAGTCTCAACAACCTCCCTGGCAAACTGTTTCAGTATTCAGCCACCCTCACAGTAAAAAGTTAATTCTTCTCTCTTCTCCACTTTCAGTGTTTTTCTCCCATCACTATCTAGTTGCTTCCAAATACTTGAATTCTCTTGTTTTACCAACTTATTCTATGGCAGGGTATTCAGTTACAGTTGTTTTGCACATTGTTGTTTCACCAGTATCACTAATGACACCAGTAACACTGCCCATCATATATGCAGACTGTGGAGCAGATTGATATTGCTATCAAAACATTTTTGTTGAACTGTGTGAAAAAAAATCTTAATTAAGTTACCTTAATTCACTAAAACTTAATTAAAAACTTGGGTGCTCATTGCCCAGAGCAAGTTAGCATGAAATTCAATTTGTGCTCATCTGCTTAAGAGTGTGAGAGTGTAAGAGAGTGCCTGAAACACCCCATTCTAAAGTCTACTGGTGCGTGCCACTGTTTGTTTTATGGTTATTCTTTGGGTCCCAACAGCATCTGAAGGATCCTGTGCCCTTCTGTAATAATAGGGATGTTCAGGACCTACTACAACATTAAAATATCTAAGTGGTGGTATTCTTGCTCCATCTGTGCTGAATGACTGAAACCTTTTGTATCTACTCTGGCAATATCTCTGGGACACACCTTTCTTCTGAGACCACACAACTAACAGATGTCCAGGTGCAGATGTGTCTCTTATCTCAAAAACGTTTTCTCAGGCTTTGTCTACCTCTGCCTTGGTTGCACACTGGCATTCAAAATGCTGTTGCTGAAGCGTTATTCCTGCTCTGTGACTCCAAATGTCACCTCCTTTCCTCCCTGAGAAGAACCTCTTCAGTCTCCAGATCCACAGACCTCCTCCCATAGGACACACACATCATCCAACCTATTATGGAAGTGAATCAAGTTCCCTTTTGAAACAGGTGAGTTCTCCTTTTCATAAAATCCACATTCTTCCCCAGTTTATCCAGTTCCTTGCACATTTTACAATGGATCTGTTCATTCCCAGTCTTTCTTGCATCATTAGAAAAGTTGACACTGCATCAATTCAATTACTCTACTGAAATCCAGAAGCAGGAAATATACTGTGTTTCTTTTATCAAGAAAGTAACTGGCTAAGTCTGGCATGTTCTAGGTGCTGATAAAGCCACTTGGCAATCATATTTTTCTCTGACATCCTTGTCTAATTATTCTTGCCTTTGAATTTTAGAGTGTGATTAATCAGGTAAAGAGTTATTCTTCCATCAGCACTTCCATATTCCATTCATCACAACACTTAAGTACAAGCCTGTGTAGCATGTTGAAAATTGCCAGAAATGGAAGAAAACAAAGTTTTCAAGATCAAGAGACCAGTTCTTAGTGATGCTGAGAACATAAACGAATGAATGAGAAGATGAATAAATGAATGAATAAATGACTGCAGTAAGATGTTTAGGTAAAGTGGTGAGAGAAATGACATAACTTTAAACTCATTGTCTTCCTAACCAGCTCCTGCCATACAGGGTGACCAATTACAGTTGTTTCCCAGTTCTTAATAGATGATTAATTACATTTTAGCCTGCCTATGAAGCTGTTATGCCATTATAGACTCCCCTGGTTTAACACAGTCATGCTCTTTAGCTGGCAAATGCACCCTGAGGCTACAATTCCTAGTTGTTCTAGGTCTGTTGGCCTAAAATGTTATTGAAAAATAAGGTCATATAGTAAATATAACACTGAATTGTGGAAGAGAATGTAACACTGTTCATTCTTGACACTCTTATAGTTCTATTCCAGCAATTCCATGATGTGACAAATTATTTGAATAGGTGTGTCAAACAAAGACTTACACATCACCCTTTTAACTTTCACTATTTGAAATTACTCTTTTTATGAAACTTTCCAGACCTGGTGGGGCAAAGAGCCCCATCAAGCATTACTGGGGCCAGTTGGGAGGTGCTGCAGTTAGTAATTCACAAAATATATTAAGAACAAAAACATGACAGCTCTAATTATTATAAATGGGTCATTAAATCCTTTCAATTGCAATGTGAAATACAATCTCTGAATAGCAAGCATCTCCTGGAAATAATCTCTTCTCTGAAGTTAAAAAAAAATCTGTTCTAATCTGAATGTGATGGAAGGTGAAATGCATTTTCTTAATGAATGCTATTGTTATTAAGACATTAATAGCTACTAACGAGGGGAGATCTGGGATGAGAGAAGTAATATTTATAGAAAAGGTAATCTGCAAAAAGGAAAGATAGCCTTGGATTGTCATATTTCAGACATAGATTTTACAGCTTTAAAAGCTCTTCTAGGCAAGGATGAATGAGGTGACCTCAGAAAAATTTCCAGTAACATTCTGAAAGTCACTGCTTGGAGAGAAGAAGGACTTCTCCTGTACTTTTCCAAGAGAGCTGGTGGAATCCCCTTTCCTGAATATACCTGAGTATGACATTGTGTGTACATGTCATCCCTTTAAAAACAACAAAGAAAAAACTGTGCAAGAGGAAAATGCACCAAATGGAAGAACTGAAGACACAACAAGCAGTAATAATTCCCAAAATGCCATAATAGGCCTTTTATTTCAGCTATTCTGTTCCAAACTTCAAGCACTAGACTGAGACATTGCACAAAGGGAAGACAGAGAATGTGTACTAGGGCCAAGAGCACAGGCCAGAGCTCCTGTTTTAGTAGGTAACATACACAGCATACCCAGGACAACACACTTAATGTGGACTAAGGAATCAGTTATACATTGGTTCACATGTGTTAATAATACACAACACCATTAAATAGATCTTTTTATAAGAGAGTATATTTCAGGCAAAAATCTAGACCTCTTGATCGGTACCAGTAATGTAAAAGAAATTATCAAATTAAAGTATAAATATCAGTGAGAGGTAAAACCAAAAAGCTTGTATCCAAACCGTGTTGACTGCAGACAGTGGTGGCAACAAGCCATTTTCATGTGCAATCTAAATCCACATTAAATAACTTTCTTGTATTTACATGGGCCCATAAATACAGGGGTTTCTTCTTCCATGCACGTCTCTCTTCTGGACTGTTTGGTTCCCTTAATAGGGACAGAACAGAAGCAAAAGAGCTATAGATAATTAATTTAGAGTGAGAGACAAGGTGAAATGTTCCCTACACCTCTAAGTGGAGGTCTGAAGCAACAACAACTACCAGTTCCTAGTTCTGTTTATATGTATGCCCTTGTAGCTATTGAATGCCTGTGTCCACAGTGAGTGGTGGTCAAAGAAAGCAGGCGCTTTGCAGCATACTTATTTGATATTGGATAAAGAATAATATGTGTGACACATGCAGCCCCCATGCCCAGTTCTACCTTCCTGAGAAAAGCCAAAGTCCTTCACCACTGGCCTTGTGCTGACCTCTCTCAGCATCTGAAGCAGCACAGCATGAATTAGACTTGTCACCAAAACTAGTGGTTGAATCATGCCTTGCTTATCCCATCAGAGATGATCATAAGTAATAAACCCACAAGCAAGTCCAACTCCATTCACAAGTGCCTTTTAAAAAGACTGAGGGAGAAATTCACTAAATGGTCTGGATACTAATAAATAGAGGACTTCATGAGAACTTTCATCCAGCCAGTCTGCTGGCACTACTGAAACATGATGCACAGTTACACAGCTATACAAAACAATTTTTTTATGAGTTTGGAATAAAGACAATGTCTTATGTCAGCACATCCAGCTCCCTTATACTCAGAGCTACAATACACCATCCTCATAAAATAAATCAGATCAATTCTTCCCCATTTCTCCTTCTGAGAAGCTTTAATTCCTCTGAAAAATACTTTCTGCCATTTTGCAGACCAAATGCATTTCTGGTCACTTTACAGCTGTTTGCTCTCGTGCCAACATTGTCACCTGTAAATACACCAGAAGAGTAAACACCTGGGTGGTGAAAGGAATATTTAAGCTAAAAGACAATCTCACCTCCAGCCAGACTGTGTTTTAGTTGTCTGTAAGCCAAGCTCTTTCAGTCTCTGCCGTTAAGAAAGGTTCTCCACTCCCATCAAAATTGAAATAACTCCTCTCTTGAAGTTCCCGTTGGAGTTCGTTTGCATTCAGCATAAAGATAACATTATTTCAGTGCTCTCTATTTTCCTTTATCTACTAGCCTGGCTCAGCAGATATACCCTAAGACACATGTATCCCTTAATATCTTTTTCATGGTTTTGCCACCTTGGTATTTCATCCGTAGCCTGCAAACCACCATGTTTTCCTCCTCCTCAGTCATTTCCAGCTGGTGAGCTCTGCCATTTCCTGAGCTCCTGTATTCAGTCCCACATGACCTGGACATTCTTCTGATTGTATTTCATTTTGTTTCTCATACTGCAGACTTCTAGAGTCACCCAACACCTATCTCACGCATGATAGACCCAACTCCCTTTGCATGCAGATTGTCTCATTGCTATCTTACTATCTACTTACTGTCATAAGTTAATGTTTTTCTCAAACCTCCAATTTTATGCCAAGTTATAAAAGAACGTATAACTAGTCTCAAAACATATCTTTGAGGAACTTTGTTAACACCCACTGATATTACATTGTCATTGCAACCAGTTAGTTACTTCTCTGCAAGGTCTTTAAGCTGAAGAAGATTCTTTAAGCTGAACCCATCTCCATTTCTCCATTTATAGTGCTAATTTACATTGAAGAACTATAGAATATACACTATATTGATGACATCTAGTGCTTTCCCATACCGGTTACTGGGTAACCTAACACAATCCTAACCACACATCCTGATCATTTTGTATCCTTTTATCATTCTTTAGTCCCCTTTCCTTTGAAATTTATTTGGAAATAATTGATATTCTATGAGATTAGACCACACTCCTCTTGTTTTTTACCTTCTTTATTGCTGCTCTTCAGATACTTAATTCAAGAAGAAACATATCTTGTGAAGAAATAGGACAACTGTGAGTGCGAAACACTAAGTCTGCATTTCTTATTGTTAAAAGAGCTTAAAAATGAGGTAGGGAATTCAGTCATTCAAATGACTAATGGTACAGTACACAGGAGGAGAACAAAATTGTAAAGACTGTAAAAAATAGTGGGATTTTTTTTTTGCCATTTTTTTGTCTGATTTCTCAAGAAAACAAGGCTGAAGCCATTACACTGTGTGAGTGACTATGAGTATGAATCTGTGTGTATCTCAACTGCCTGCCTGTCTGGAAGTCCTCGGGAGGAGAGAGACCCTGATGGTCACCCCAACCTGGCCTCAATCTTACTATGTTAGGGGACCTACTGCCTCTTACAAATCCACAGGAAACTAGGTTTTGTTGTTCAAATGCTCATGAAACTAGTGATTTTGAGAAGTGATGAAGTTACAAAGCCATCACATTGCTGTGAGTGAGGTCACACTGGCAGAGGCACTGAAACACCCCGTCTAAGTGGAGAATGCTGTTCTTCAGCTAAATGTAAATTTACTCCTGAGTGTCTCTCAGCTATGAGTTCATACCTCGGTGCCACGAAGGACATCAGAAAAAGTCAGACTGACAATTACTTCCAAGTGAATAATTTATTTAACAAATTTAGATATTTCCCTTTCACTAATTGTGACCTGTCAGTATAGGCAAACACAATTTTATTTAATTTGTCATGTTAAAAATTCTGCTGAATATTTTCTGCAAGGAGTTCCCGATGTGAAAAATGAGGACATTCTTTCAACAGCCCACTAATCACAGCAATCATGATTATCTCATGATCACCAGGTACCATTCCTCCTCTCTTTGTTGTATCATTCCCCTGTTTTATTCTAAGCCTGCAAAGAGCAGAGATCTTGTTTTATCTCCATGAGCAGTTTAACACAATGGAGCTAAGCACTCTACATCTCACAGTAACATGAATAATAATTTAGGCTATGATCTCTGTTGTCAACACACATCAATCTCAGCTATTATACAGCTCCTCTAAGACAGGCAGCAAAGCACCTCACAATATCCTAATGACACTTCCATTAGACACAGGAATTCTAAAATCCCCGCTGATTGCTGTGGAAGAAAGGGACATGTATAGAGTGATTACTTTGGGCATCTGTTCTAAAGCTTCACAAGAGCAGCGTGCTTCCAACCAGGTAATCTTAGGTAATCACCAAGTCAGTGCAGGTCAACAGAAAGGATTAAACACCACAGAAGGGCAGCTGAGAGTCAGCTATGGCACCAACATCTCTCCAGTGATTCAGGGGGTTGCATGCTGTGTGTAGGGCGGTTGTAATATTCCCAACTCGGAGTTCAGGTGCTGTGGAATGAGGATACAAGACTGTTCATTCCTCACAAAAATATACTCCCTTCCCTCCTCCCTGCCCCAATCCACAGAGTTAAGAGAGATGACAAAGGCGGAACAGACTAAACACCTGTCACAGGAAACCTAACAGTAAACCAGAATGAAGGCAGAAATCCAGTAGGAAGCTTAATTTTCCTGCACACTTTGCTACATCTACCAGGCATGCTGGGTCAGGGATAATATCTGCAATCTGTGAAGGCTCACAAATTATGGGAGGTGAAGAAATGTGTTTCTGGAAGCAAACTCTAAGTTGTTGGTAAGAGTTATAGACCAGGATTTCACAACATCCTCTGAAACATTCCCAGTGCCAGCCCCAGACCTGACTACAAGCAAAGCCCCAATGTCTGACTGAAAGCAGCTCTGGAAGAAGGGTAAAATAGGAAATCCTGTAAGGGGTTGAGCAAACCCAACACCAAAACAGAGTCAACCTGCAGGGAGGCAGGTCCTAATCCAGAGATGTGACAAAGCAACAGGCACAGAAAAACTACAGCTGGAGGTCATGAACCTTCACTTTGAAGAACAATTGAGGGCACAAACCCTCTCTTTCCTTAACAAGACATAGCATAAAAATTAATAAAATTTAAGGAGTAGGCAAAAAGATCAGACAGCAAATACAGACCCATGTAAGAAGCAGACAGAAAAACTGACACTCAAACCCAGGTTTGAATGTATTTGTCGTTCTTTGAAAATGTTAGAAATTTTTCAAATAACTGAGGAGAATTACAATGCTTCTTTTAAATGCTGACACTGAGTTAAAAGAAACTTGGGGGAGAAATGTCATTGATGTAACAACGTGGCAAGATGCTTATTCACTAGAAAGTCTGCACAAGCAAACGCAAAAGGGGAATGATGACACAGAAAGTGAACTCAGCATTTGTTTTCTCAGCAAATATGTTGAACTCAGCTCCCACAAATAGTTAATAATATTAATCCTTCTGAAGCTCTAGCAGTGCCTCTGGGAAGATGTAAGAAGCTGCTAACGAAACACTCTCCTTGGTCCTCCTACTGCAAAAACATGGGGGCTGATATTGTATGTCCAAGGTACAGCAGTCTTCTCCAGATATTCCCAAATCAGGTCCTGTCTCCAACACTCATGAACAGTAGAGTGGTAAAATGAAATTATTTCTTGCTCGCCAGAACATGTATGATTCTGTTTTCACCAGAATTTACCAGATGAAGGCTCCAACAAGCATGATTTAGGGGTTTTATAATTTGCTTTTTAACATGGAATAAAGCTCTCTTTCCTCTTTTCATGCAGAAAAGAGTAATTTTGCTAGTTGGTCCTGGCAGCTCCAGTCAGAACCACCTACATGGCTCCATTCTAATCCCACATAATTTCATGATCCATCAACAAAGTGCTGCTCCTCACTTTCTATCGGCATAGTGACAGTGCTAATTGCAGCCAGGCAGCCCAAACCTTCTGCCACCACGGCATGGAGAAAAGTGCACAAAGTGGTGAGGACTGACTCAGAGAAGGGGGGACATAGGCTCTTATTCTGCTTTCCCCAGAGAAGGACTATTGTTGCAGTCAGTTCCAGTCCATAACCACATCTTCCTACAGCTTCATGCAAGCCAATGACCCTGCCAAAACCCACATACCCTGTTAATGGCTACACGAAGCGCATCAGAGGGCCTACAGACATGGTTGTTGCTATGTGAATCCAAAGAGCACATCACGGCTGTCTCTTCCCTGCATGATGAAACACAAATTTGGGAAAACAGTTTTGGGCAACCTCATCCCACTCCTTCTTCCAAGTTTCCATCCATTCTTCTGACGTTGGGTCAGTACCCAAACTCCCCTCGAGTTCTGCACACAGCTTAGGGGCCCACACAAGGACAGGCAGATTGCATGGGTAAAAACCAAGTTTAAATTGACCTACCTTTTTTTTTTTTTTTTTTTTTTTTTTTTTTTTTTTTTTTTCCCCCTGTGTGAACAAGAGCTTGGTAAGACAAAATACAAAAGCTCTACCTCCAGCTGACACTGCACCAGAGGCAAACACTACATGAGATGACTTCATCCTTCTGCATGTAATAAATATTCAAGCCATATGTCTTTATGGCACTAGGTTAAGGTGCTTAACATTTGAGCACACATCATTGAAAAAGCAAGTTGGCACTTTAGTACTAACTCATCTTTATTTTTAGCCTTAACACAGCTGTAACAGCCCCAGAAGCCTGACCACTCTGCTGTGATTAAGTATCATACTCGTACAGTGAACTGCTGCCTAGATTTTAGAGCAGGTACATTTATTTTAAATTCTGATCAACACAGTAAACCCTTATTTTCAGTCTAGGCTATTAAAACAGAAGAGCCATTCTTCTCCTTTTTCATATTTAACCACGCAGAAAGAATTGTTAATGGTGATTTACATTTTTATTGGAACTAGTGGAAGGACTTGCATAGAGTTAATTGGGAGTTTTCATGCCTGTCACATCATTGAAAGTTTCTGGGACAGTGAGGAAAAGTAATTCTGAAGTGCTAAAATATTGTGAGAGACCAAAGAGGAGTTTTCTAAAGATTTAAGCCCTGAAATAGCCAGAATCAACAGACAGGTCATAAGCACTAGAAAGGGAACAGGGACTGGAAAAGTATGCTTGTGAAACTACCTGAAGTAATTTTATTTCTGAATATATGTATAAACACTTTAAGTATTAAAGTCTGAGATGCATCTCAAATATGTGCAGACAACTGTGCTTAGACAACCAAGTTCTATTCCTCCTGTGACTCTCAGGGAGATTTCAACAGAAATGTCATCTATGTATAGGTGTCTTAATTTGGAAATAAATTCTAACATTAGGGTTCCATTTGCAGTTTTGTATTTTGAAACTTGGTGCTTGTCACATTAAACATCATGTCCCATCCCTGGAGGTGTTCAAGGCCAGGCTGGATGAGGCTTTGAGCAACCTGGTCTAGTGGAAGGTGTCCCTATTCATGGCAGGGGGGTTGGAACTAGATTATTTTTAAGGTCCCTTCCAACACAAACCATTCTATGGTTCTGCAATGTGCAGATCATCTCCATATTCATTTGTCCACCACATTCCAGTAGGCGTTCAAAAGTTACCTATCAGTCCTGCACCATATCAGCCAACCTTGCACAGAAGTCTTACACGGTGGGGCGCTTCAAGCAGGCAAAGGAATTGCAGTGTGACTCAGTTATTTTGGGAATAAAGTTCAGCTGCCCAAACACAGCCTCTGGAGTCACTCTGGGTGCTGTGGGTTACCCTGCTGCTGCTACAGAACAGTGCAGGTCCTCTGTCAATAAGACTTGGTACAACACGTTTCCTCCCTGTAGTAACAGTGTGTCCATGCTCTTACCCCACAGTCATTTAACCAAACCTGAATTTTACAGAAGACAAAATGCAATTAATTACGAGGATACACACAGACAGCTACCACAGCTTCAATGGCTTGCAATAATTTATTAAGCAGTGCCAAGTCTGACCCTCCACATCTCCTCCAAAATGATGAAGTGGTCCAGCCCAGAGTCTGGCACCATCCGCTCTCCAGTTTTTGCAGAAATCCTACAAAATTGTAGGCTGCAAGAAAAAAGTGTGTGTGGATAGGAAATTCATACCGCAGGCTATCACATCAGAGATTGTCTATGCAGTAAGCTGGGACTAGTCTGCTTTCTGCTACCAATGGACTGAAAACTGAGCATACAGCTGGTGTGAGTTATTGCAGCTTGTTACAGCCCAATGCTTTTCCTTTCTCTTCCATCTAGTCCTGTTGTTTGTGTCACCCACCTTTTATGTCTCATCCATAAAGAAAAAGGCATCTCAGAGGAGGCACAACCATTTGCTTTGTGTTTGTACAATTGCCATGACTGCAGATGAGATATCTGAACACTAACTCTCTTTACATATCAGTTACTGCTGGTGGTTCCTCTAGGCTCTATCCAACCACAAGTATCTGTATATATGCATGCACACTGAGCAAAGTTTTAGAGCAGGAAAAAGGACTTCAAATATCACTTCTCCTTTTTCGTAGTTGTGGTAGGTTGGCCCTTGGCTGGGGGCCAAACCACACACACCTGCTCACACAGTCCCTGCCCCCACCCAATGATAGGGGAGAGAATTCAAGAGGTAAATGGCAAAGAGGACTCGTGGGTTGAGATAAGGACAATTTAATTACCAAACTACAATAATATTAGAAATAATACTATATACAAAGATGCAATGTGATACACAGTGATACTGCCCCTCCCCACCTGATGACCAAAGGCCCAGCCCACTCCCAGCCAATGGCCCCGAAGGAGGGAGAGAATAGGT
>WKFP01014155.1:61859-135002 GCA_011057875.1 Pterocles orientalis
TTCCCTGTCCCTCTTGAACTGAGAGGCCCAGAACTGGACACAATATTCCAGATGAGGTCTCACCAGGGCAGAGTAGAGGGGGAGGAGAACCTCTCTTGACCTACTGACCACCCCCCTTCTGATACACCCCAGGATGCCATTGGCCTTCTTGGCCACGAGGGCACAGTGCTGGCTCATGGTCATCCTGCTGTCCAACAGGACCCCCAGGTCTCTCTCCCCTACACTACTCTCCAACAGGTCAGTACCCAACTTATACTGGTGCCTGGAGTTGTTCTTGCCCAGATGTAAGACTCTACACTTGCTCTCGTTAAATTGCATTGAATTTTTCCCCTCCCAAATCTCCAGCCTGTCTAGGTCTCGCTGAATGGAAGCACAGCCTTCTGGTGTGTCAGCGACTCCTCCCAGTTTCGTATCATCAGCAAAGTAAGTCACTTCAGAAGATAATTCATCCCCTGTTTTTATATGCTTCTGTTTTGGTGGGATGAATTGCTCTTTGAAATTGCCAACTCCTCTGGGTTGTCTACAGGCTGAAAATAGAAGATTCTTTTAAACCATATATCTACCTCCTAAATGGTTAAATGAATTCTAATATCTGTCTTTCTCTCTGTTCAGGTCTCAACACAATGTGCTGCTTGGCTTATTTCCTCATCTCTCCACCAATTATCTATCCACTTAGGAACTGATCTCCCAGGTAATCAGTTCCAGTCCTCAATCACAACAGGAAATCATGTCATATCACATCACCCCCGTCATGCATTTATCTAACTCACTCTTAAAAGTAGTTATGTGATCTGTACCCACCACTCCAAATGAACAGCTGATCTGCATTAATCATCTTCCTCTAAGGCTTCTTCTAATTCCCTGCCTAACCATATTTATGATCAGTTTATACTCCATTTGTCCTTTAGCTTCTATCTCTTCCTGGAGTTTACCTTCTTGCTGATATTTATAAGCAATAATTACATCCTCTGCTAGTTTTCATTTTGCTAGTTTGAAGAAAGGAAGTTTTTAATTCTTTTTTTTTAAGGTAGTTTTTTTATTCTTCCATTCTAGTAGCCCTGTTCTAATTTTAATACCTCTCTTAAATAATGCTGAGGAGTCGTACATTCAAGGTTTGTTACAATGGCATTAAAATTTCCCATTTTATATAGAGAAATCCCACCTAAACTATCCCAATGTGCTTTCTCCTGACAGCTGTGCTCTGGTGGGTCACAGCCATTGTGAGCCAGCTAATACCTCCACATCTTTCCTCTTTTTTGTTTTCTCCTCAGAAAACTTCATCTTATAATAGACTTTCCAAACTTCTAAACCTTCTTCCAAATGTCATCCTACAGTGGTTTTTCTGATCTTCATAGCTAGAAATTCCCTCTGTATGTCAATCCAATGTTCTTCTACCTTGATAATGAATCACAGTTTTTTTGTCATCATTACTTCTGCTGATATGGTCTTATTTTTGTGCCAGTATCCTTAGTGAAAACAATAGATTATATGAGCTGCAAGAATTAGCTTTGAAACTACAGAAATAATCTTCCCAATCAAATTATTCTCTCTCAAATAGTACTGCAGCAAATTCCTAGACTTTTTAGTTCCTTTACAATTCTTTATCTCCTCCTCCTTCTTCATAATTTTCTGTGCAGAATTATCAAATGGCTTACTGAGGCCTGAAGAGGTTCACTACTGGAAAGAATGTGGTCTTTGAGGGCACGAATCCATATTTATTTTATAGACAAATTCATAGAAAAGTTTTTCCAAAATTCTAAGTTAATTATATACTGAATTTTTAGGGTGCAAACTTTAATGTGGAGCTTATAGCTACTTAGAAAGAGTATCTGTGGTTTTTTTAAATGACATATTAAAGGAAAGAGTTCATACGTATAACATACGAACTCTGACCTTTCCAATGTGTGACATGTCTCAACCCATTCAATTGAGAAGAACGTTTTTGTAGAAGTGTTGCTGTGTTCTGGTGACTAGAACAAGACAGAACGAAATAACTTTATACTAGCACTACATCTGCCCCAGCCAGCCTATGGAAGATATAGTATCACAGAATAACAAGATAATTTGGGTTGGAAGGGACCTCTGGAGGTCTCTAATCCAACCTCTTGCTCAAAAGTGGTTCGACCAGACCAGGTTGCTCAGAGCCACATCGAGCACCTTTCATGGCCATGAGATCTGTGTGATACCCTATTCCCTGGATCTCATAAAAAAAAAGCATTGCCACTAGCTAAGAAAAAAAAAAAAAAAAAAAAAAAAAAAAAAAAAGAAAAATCACAACATGTCTTTGTAGAAATTTGGAGACTACTAAAACAGAGAATGCTCTGTCTAGCTGTCTGCCTGAGTAGGACAAATCTACGTGTACATTTCAAATACGTCATGTATACATGTATATAAAAATTTAAGAAAGAGAGCTAATTCAATGACAAACATGAGGAAGGAAAATCAGGATCAGTGCTACTCTGCATCTAAAACATTTTGCAAACTCGACTGAGTTAAAGCAGATATGCCACAGAAACCACTTCCTAAATGTGCATGCAGCGGAACCATGAATCTCTCTCCCTCGTGCTGCATTAGAGTATGCGCTTTTTTATGATCTATCATTTTTAAGTCTTCATTTTACCTTTCATTAAACATTACAAAATGTGTCTCATCAGAAAGCACTTTTTTTATGGCAACATTTCAAGCTCAGTAACTAAGAGACTTTATTCTGCATCTGAATATGATCTCAAGTTTTCTCTTAATGATCTATTTTTATAGTGCAAGTGCATAAACAAATAAGAAAGTGAGTAGGCAAAGATGCTTAAGGTGCTTTCATAAGAACAAGCTTAATTAATATCCTGCTTTCAAAAGGAGCAATTTGGAATCTGTATAACTGTTTTATTTCCAGACATTAAGAAACTATAGGGCAATTAGCAACACCTTCATTCTGGAAAACTAGTTTGAAGTCTATTACATCAATTTGAAATTGAGTTTTCCATCAAACACTTCTTCCATGCAGCTGTTCAAGGGAAAGTTCATCAAGATTTTAGCAGGAAGATGAACATACCTATACAACTCAAGTCAGAAGATAAGTGATTCACCAAACAATTTTAGCTGACCCTTGGGACTTACTAAACCATGGTATTTCCCAGTGTTGACTTGGGACTCAAGTCTTACCCTTACATCAAACAGTCATAAAATTATAGAGTTTTGCAATGACAGCAAGAGTGGGGAAAAAAAAAGATACAAAATCTGCCTGCTAAGATTGAAGGTGATAATTCCATATACCCCTGCTGTGTCTAGATGTAGTGTTTTAAGTGAGTGCCTTGCCTTCCTCATGTGAGCAGACAGAATAAGAAGAAGGGGGGATCTACAATTTCTACCATCATTGTGATCTTGACTGAGACTGAGCCGAGTCCCACTGCGGCTGACAAAACCTGCTGTGGCTCCCTCCTGCAGATCCCAACCTAACTGTTTGCAGCCCTCCAGACTACATCTATCTCCAATATAACTTCCAGTTCAAGAATCCAGCTTGAAAAGGAGCCATTTTTTTCTTTGTTTTGCAGGATTTCTCCACTGTCAGCATCTGATTGAACTGTAACACATTCCTCTCTCTTAATAGGAAGGGTTTCTTTGAGTAACTTTAAGTCCCATTTGTTTAATTACTCTGTGGTGAAGGAGACTCATTAGTACTCCAAAGAGCTGTTTTGACTGTGTTATGGTCCTTAGCTTTTGTCTCCAAGAACTGTTCATCAAGAACAGTCACTCCACTGAATTATTAGCTTCTGTTACATACAAGCTATTTCTGCTTGGCATCAGAATATCTAATTTTTTTTTTCAGTAACTAAAAATTTAACTGATCAAATGAAAACACTAACACATTTCAATTATTTGAAAAGAATAGCCAAAGATGCCTATAAAATCTGGACTGTACCAATCAAATCATGATGCATGATGATTTCAAAGATATGACTGCATTAGCTTATATAGGAAGAAAATATTTTCAAGCTTAATTACTGATACTTTTTAACAAACTTGGCAGTAAATCCAATTTTGACAATAACTAACTGCACAGTCATTAATCCTGGAACTTAAGCCAAATGTAGTCTTCCATACTGAGGACATCTGTGATTGTCTCCTTTGGAATTTGTTCTCTGTGCTTCTTATATAAGTGCAGCAAAAATCTTCCAACTCTGATTCTTTTGTTTTATTTAGAGCACATGAGAAAGCAGGCTTGGAAATCTGTCAACTAAAGTTCAGAGGGAACAGAGAAGGGGAAAAATAAATTTTAAAAATAGTTCTGATTAATTTGTTTTACTGAAAAAAAAACAGAAAAAAAGAAATGTGATTGTAGTCTTTATTCTTACATGCACAAAAGAGAAGACAGAAACATGCAGAATGTAGTCAGAGAGAAAAGGCACCTAAGAAAGATTTGGTTAATGTTGGATGCTGAGGTTTGCTAAGAGCAATGGGAGTCTCTACTTTCTGCTCCTTGAGGTTAAAAGAAACCCTTTCTAAGACCCTGCTTCTTCCCAAAAGTTGCACAAATCCTTTTCCATGGAAACCACTCCCATCTCAGTTTCCTTGAACACAACCCAGATCCTTGGTTATGTATGTCAGTATATACTGATGTGTTTGGACATTTTAGTTCTGAAAAAGAAGAGCACCTTCTGACTCCGTGCTGGCTCACCTTGCCCTCATCACGCTTGGCTTAATGGTGAAGCAAAGGAATATTTTTAGATACTGAGGAAACGAATAGTGGAAGAATATGCAAGATTTCCACACCGTTCCTTCCTGAGTTATTGCCTAAATGCTTCTCAGAACCCTGCATAGATTAAGGTTTCCCACTTACACTTCTGCTTTTATAGCTTCTATTTACTAGAGTATATATAGTTATTGCCACCGAAAAAAGTGTGAGGCATCTAACTTCAAACAGTACCCTTAAATGGTGCTGACAGTGTACTTTAGTTGCAAAAACCACAAAGCGGAACAAATAAAAAGAGCTGTTGCAAGACTAGCTAAAGAGGTTCAGGTACTTGCCATAATAATTTTGCAGCTGGAGATAAGCCTGGAAGAACATTAAAGTTTCACAGGGGAGATGTGATGTGTACTTGATCATGTCAAAAGGTTAAAAACTTTATTTGCTTATACTTCTGGAGAGTAGATTGTGAGATATGTATAAATCATTCATATTCTATTAAAATAGAGCTTTGATTCACCTTTTGAGAATTTCAACAGATTACCATACCAAAGTACGCTTTCTGTCCAGCTTCCATCCCTCCACCCTGAAGCCATCTGTCTTCTTTACTCTATTTCATCCTCTTCAATATGATCTCCACATCATTTTTGAAAGCTCAGCACTTTGTAACTCTCATTTTCTGGCACAATAATTTCTTTCTTCTTTTCAAATAACTGTCAGAACATGCTTCTTCACTTCTGAAAGCTCATTCCTTTTTTTGTGACAAAAGTTCTACACAAACTGTTTTTGGTAAAAGAGTGCACATATGCTGTATAAATCAGATTCTTTCAATAATTCAATAATTTAAAAATTCTTCAAATAGACATATGTTTGGTGTTCCGAACTGTTGCCACCGTGAAATTTTGTCAAAAGCATTCATGTAATTTATCAATGAAAATTAACAAAACTGGATTACATCATGGTAAGCCTTAAAAAAAATGTAATTTCAAATATTAGAAAAACAGATTTTAGGTCAAGTTAGATGGGGAATTAATAACTTTGAGAAGGTACCATTTTAAAGCAATTCAGAGCATGTTGTAAAGTCAGGAACCTGGTTCCAGTTCTTGTATTCTAGGAAACAGTCCTTGGGGAAAAGTTGAGTCTGGTCAGTCTAAGCTTTATGTTATGTTAAACCTAATTTAAGTCATTTGAGTAAAGACACCCATATATTTTATTGCTGTTGGACCTTGGGTCTTCAAGCACATTCACTTGTAAAGATTATACATTTCTGTGGTGTCACATATTACAGTAATGAAAAATGCTGGTACTGTACATGGGCATAATATGAATGCAGAGACAAATTCTATTACATAAATTGTCTGTCATTATTCATACCGAGCAGTGAGTTATTTCTGGTGTGGGTCAGGCCTACCTTTTTAAATATTTTACTGTGTACGTCTGACTAAGTAAAATATTCATTAATATATTTCAGAATTATCAAATCTAATTTAATTCTAATTTAGAGCTTTTCTGTTCAGCAGGTCGCACTCTTCATATTCTGCATACTTGTGAATTGGAAAACATTCTGAATGTTAAACAGATTGTACTGCAGAAGCATTACTCATTATTTCCCTATGAATGTGTCTCAGGCATCCAAGCAGAATGGAAAAAACCCAGGCCACGTGAGCTAACACATATGATGAACAGTGATGATTTGAAGTGAGCAGTTTGCAAACAGTGCACAGATTGAAAAGTTTTCATCAATGGTATTTAGCGAAAGCTCATAAATAACACAGATATTCATAAAAGTCAGGAAACATTTCTGAATTAAAATGAGACTTAAACACCTGAAGGTTTTTTGCTGGCATGTCCTCCTTAATTGGTTGCACCTTTAACTCTACTGGATCTCTGTTTCTCAAGGTGATGTTCAGTGTAGTGACTAAATGTAATATATTCGTGCGAAGGACTGAATTTCTTTTTATGTGTACTATGTGGGAAGTCAGAGCACTTGTACAATGCAGGATACCCCTGCACCTGGTATCTAACACCACATTTCTTGTAATGAAAAGCACATGGACTTTCTAAACCTCAACAAAAGGAAACAAGTCACAGGAAAGACCAGTATGCATGACAGGTTCGTGTAGCCTGTTTTTTCTCAGGCTACATGAACTTGGAGGCAATGCCAGGTGCCAGCCATGACAACACTGCTGCAAGAAGCAATTCTGGGGAATTTTAGGGATTGCTCCATTGGATGGAACAGACCACTGAGACTGAAAAATAGATGAATGAAGGCAAGCATCTACCTGAGATACCAGAGGACATAAATGGTGTTATCTCTTTCATGTTTAATTCTGCTGCACTTCCCCCCAGACCTGGTACTGAGGAGGCAGGATAAGGCTGAGTCTACCACCACGGATGCGTTGGGAAGCAACCAGCACCATCCGAAAGCTGCAACAAACAGCTCGTTTCAGCGGCTCGCCAGCTTGACTTTCATTGCTCTGTCAGAACTGACTTCAGTTTGGTCTCACAATGATGTGGATAGTGATGCAGCAATGGGAACACTAGCAGTAAAACTGTTAAAGCATTCAAGGGTTTCTAAGGTGGTCAGAGCTTGCATCTAGAGCCCCAATTATTTTTTACTGTAAAGCTGATCTGAAAATCTTTTTTTGCATAGATTTTTATTATATTACACACTGTAAATGTGTACTATCAGTTGTGTCTACCTAAGCATTCATTGTTTCTTTTTCTCTTTGGAGTTTGTATGGGGTTGTTTTTTGGGTTTTTTTGTTTTTTGTTTTTTGTTTTTTTAAGCCTGATTCATCTCTGAAGCTGACACAGTATTTGAGTTGGATGAAATGAAGGAGTTCCCCAGGAAGATATGAATAACCCCCCTGCCTTCTCTCATTCTACAAGATCAGCAACTATTTCTGCTGCTCCTCACTCAAAATTATGCCAAGAAATGACAATTCAACTATCCATCCTCTGCAGTGGATATTTTGTAGAAATAGAAAATGGGGCTCTCCTCAAATATTGCAGTAAAATAGACTGAACTGACAATATGTATATCTGGACTGGGAAGATCACATCAGCCACAACGAAACAGAAGTATTCAGCATTTTAGATTCATCCTAATCTGCCTCCTGAAATTTGTTACATTTTCACCTGGATAAAATATTTGCTTATGCAATCTCTGCTATGGGAGAAGGAGATCAAAGTCCCGTCTCAAACTTATGTCTCAAATCCAACAAACATCACAAAAGTTTTTGACCTCACATGTGATGAACAGCACCTTGTCACTCATTAATTTCTTCACAAAGACAGCAAACCAAGTCTAGAAAAGTTCAAAGTTTTAATCCATGTACAGAATTTGCCTAAGGCAACAGAAGGAGTCAGTGTCAAAGCTTGGGTAAGAGCAAGGAAACGTATCTGTGAAAAAACGACTACATTTCTTTAACACAATTTTTCCATAAAAATTATCCAAGCACTCAACAGGAAACTTTGAATGGATTCATTTCTCTGCAGTCTGGGGCACAAACAGTACAAGGCTGCTATAAAATTGCCTTAATGCAATCTGTATACCTGGTTGTTGCCATCTCTCTCTGCATGTGAGTATGTTTATTTGCCTCAGGGTTTTTTATATTACTGTGGGCCTCATGTTCTTGAGGCTTCAAATCGTTATTTATGAGACATTTTTCAATTTGGAATTAAAATTTGCAGAGCAAATTGTACACTTGATTAATACCTCCTGCTTCTAGACACACCTCCAAAATGTGTACATATACATACATATATATGTCCAGATGGTAGGAATTAACCTGGCCTCTGCTAAACTAGTTAATTTAAAATGCATAAAACATCACAGGAGCTCAGGAGAGAGCAAGCTAATGAATGTAGTGTTATATGCTCAGCTTCATTCTTCATCAATATTTATTTGCTTTCTCTGCCCCATCTTCTGTGAGTAAAAGACTTGTAAAACTCTTTCTTCATTTTAAAGATATCTCTGAAACAAGCTCTCACTCCATATGAATGTCAACCCCTCTCTTTCCTGCGTCTACCTCCGGAGTGCAAAAGTTGTTCATGTCACTGTCCTGCATTGCGTAGAGGACACTCAGCAAAAAGTCTGTTGGAGACCTTCTAATAATACCAATTTAGTTCATACAGAGTGGCTGGAACAAATAAAATCTTCATTTATGGTGTCAAAGGATCCATCAGGAATTCTTTCTTTAATTTTGTTGCTATGGAAATAGCTGACCTTCTCCCCCTGAATTAGCAGGCATCATACCACAATCATTTCTTGTCTGTATGGAAGCTTCTGATCTTCACCACCAGTGACCTGGCTAGATCTTTCCCCTTCCTCTCCTCACCTATTTGGGACACAGCCACCTCTATCTCTGCATTTAGAAATAAGACATCCTTTAGGCTAGGAAGGTTGCACTGACACAAATGCAATCAGGTGCTCCAATTGCTGACTCTTTTTCATGACAGCCTAACTGAATTTTTCCATTGTTGCCACTGCAAGCACCATAGTGCTTTATGTGAGAAGAGGTCTGTGTATTTATGATGATGCACACATCCCTAGAGTCTGTATGGCAGCTTGCAGTTCAATGATTAGCTTATTTTTTCATGGCATTGCCACTTATTTTTGGGGTCCAGGTTAAGATTCTGTGATAGTTTCCCATCAAGACAGCTCAGGTTAGAAGAGCAGTTCTTATACATTCTGTGCCATGTGGCTTATGGCATTTGGTGGACTGAACTTTCTGTTACTTTCCCCACACACAGTTGCACAACGGCTGGTGTCTGGAGCCTCTGTTCATGTGCCCAAGACCCACCTATGGCCTTGGGTTTAATGGTTCCCATGGGCTGAATGCAGGCTTTCAGACACATTAAGCTGGCAGGAAACACTAAGCACAAGGGCTTAAGTGGGACTGGGACCACCTACATCAGAGCAATGCCTTTCCAGACAGACATCGGGAGGATGATTTCCTGACCCAGTGCCTGGGGAGGACCTTAACACCCAGTGTCTCCTTCTTCTTAGAGATTCCTAGACTGAGGAACTTGGAGCATAAGTCATGCCCCAAACAGAGACAAGCACTATTCTAAGCAGGAGTTAAATAACCCTCTTCATCCATAAAAAGATATTTCTCTCATATTTTACTTATATGACACTCCAGTTTTTTGCTTCTTATGTTTTCAGGATTCTAAAAAAACTGTCTTGTCCTGGAAAAAGCTTCCTCGGCAGAGTGAGGTCTAAGACTGAAAACCATTTTCAGATCTTTCCCCATTCAGTGATCTGGAGCATTCAGCAACGCGGAACATTGAAGTTTGTCACCATTATCAGAGGATTTATTAATTGACTTTTCTGACAAGGTTAGCTTGTGTTTACAGCCACCTTGTAATGAAGGTGTCACTTCTTACACTATGGAGAATAATGATAGACCCTTTTGAATGCCTGTTTCTGAATGAAGAAAGACAGTTTGACAGACCTTCACTTAGTAGCTTCAGGTTTATGAAAGGTCATCTAAAATCTGCCAAGGAACCATCTGAACTTAAAGCTCTGGGATGCTGCCTCTGTGAATTAACCAAGTTGTCTCAAGAAAAATGACATCATTTTTCAGTGATATATATAATGGAGAAGAAAATAGAGACATCTCAACCCCAAAATAAACTGCTAAGCTTCCCCTTGTTTCATAGGTAAGCCTTTTGGTTCCAAGTTTTTCATCTTCTGTCCATCTTCACAGGCTTAACAAAAATATTAACAAAAAAACCAAAGTCTCTCACTAAAAGATGTTTTTTCCACTGTTAAAATATTAAATATTTAACTGTTGACTGAAAAATTACAGATTTCTCCCACAGCAGCTGCTGAACAGCAATCCCTTTAAACAGTTTGAAATACATCAAGAATAAACAAAAGAAATTTTTAATACTTCTAGTGAAAAAGTAAAATTAATTTTCCAGGAAAACTCCCCTTTATTCCTCTCGCATGCATAGAAAAGCTTCAGAGGGAAGTCTTTTGTTTAACAAGTCACTTTCTAGCACCAGCAATCTCTCTTAAGGCAAGAGAAAACCAATCCACTCTATGATTTTAGGTCAAGAGATTTTTTTTTAATTTATTTTTAAAAGATTCCTAAGAGTTCTTTTGGTGAAAACAAAGAAGTGAAGGAAAAAAAGTAAAAGAGAAGCCATGAAAACTTTTGTCTGATCCTCACTTGTGCCTCAGCTTAGCCTGATATCCGACTGCCATGCCTTGTGCTAGTTCTCCTGCTGGCACCAGGCTGTTTGGTTCTGGGTAACTTCCCAAGCACATTCTGCCACTTTTGTCCTTGAGTTGGCTTACTTCCAAAGCCAGATGAGACAGAGCCTGGAAACCATCAGACACCTGGAATCTAGAGCCCTTCTTCATGTATTTTCTTGCAAGCTACTAAGGCTGACCACACTTATCTGTATTAACTCCTCTCTGTGGTTTGTTTCTTGAGTAGATCCAGAGCCCCCAAGTGATGCTCTGCTCTTTCAAGAATGAAATACCTTATTCTCTCCCAGTTAGGGCTCACAAATCTTCAGGACATATTTAAAAGCACAAAAATGTGAGTTTGGGCTGAGTTCCTCATATGCTTTTTTAGGGTTACAGCAGCACCTTGCTCTACCCATGGTGTCTCCGAGAACCCCACAAAAAACCAACCATCTCAGGTATTCACATTGGGAGGGTTATACAGGAGCAAAAGACCTCAGAGGGACTGAAGTAGCTACTGCTCCTGTCATTGCAATGCAACAGCTGCAGGAGGAATTAACAAATGGTCTTCTTGATCAGAGCTGCTGTTTCATGTTGGTATTATCCAAACAGAGCTTCCCAGTCTAGCGTATATGTATCACACCCAGATCCTGGTTGCGTACATCACCATCACTTTACAAGAGGAGAGGTCAATGGGGCTGAGTGAGGAACCAAAGGACACCTCCTCTTTTCCTCTCGTTACTTCAGCTGCACCTAGAACCTGCACTGCCAACTACCCTTACCACTGAGGAGTCAGTCTTTATAACCTGCTCTCTAACTTTTTTCCCCAGGAAAACATCACTGATCGTATTCCTAGACAGGGCATTCCACTGTTCTCAAACTAGCCCCAGATGTTATTTTTATGATATAGAAGGGGTGTGATGGAGGAAGAACAAAAAAAAAAAACTGAGCCCTTGATAAGACAATTTTTCTTCTTCCAAAGATGAAGCCTAGTGAGCACTCCTGTAATTACCAATAGAAGAGCTTTTCCTCCAATTTTCTGAAAAGAGATGAATATGATATACTGGAGTCTGCAGGTCCCTTTACTCCACTTTGGATTTCCCTTCCAGCCCTGTAAAACAAGCCATTTATCCTCTAAGATCATCAATTTTTAATTCTTTTAATAATTAAATTGCCAGCAAAACAAAATGTGACAATCCTTTTAATGATTCTCCCATCTTGCCATCCACAGTTGCCTGCCTTTATTGCTTCCTCCCTTGTGCCTTGGCTCTGACAACTATGAGCCCCAAAGGCTTTATTTATGTTAATTAACAACGAAGTTTCCTTCCAAGTGAATAGCCAGATTATCTGACTCTTGATTTAATGACAGAGTCAGCTTTATATACTGTGATTTACTGTTAAAAAATATGAACCAAGAGAAAACTGGCCTTCTGAAGTGCCCAGGCAGACCCTCCAAGTTGGGGTACTTTGGCTCTGTCTGATGTCCCACACTTGAAGGAGGTGCTGGAGTTTTGCAGTCATACGTTTACTTTTCCATTTGTTTGCAGATTTCGGCTGGGCGGAGAATGGATAGAGAGCAGCTCTGAGGAGAAGGACTTGGGGGTATTGGTGGATGAGAAGCTCAACATGAGCTGGCAGTGTGCGCTTGCAGCGCAGAAAGCCAACCATGTCCTGGGCTGCATCAAGAGAAGCATTAGCAGCAGGTCAAGGGAGGTGATTCTCCCCCTCTGCTCTGCTCTTGTGAGACCCCACCTGGAGTACTGTGCTCAGATGTGGGGCCCCCAACATAAAAAAACCTGGACCTGTTGGAGAGAGTCCAGAGGAGAGCCACAAAATTAATCAGAGGGCTGGAGCACCTCCCCTGTGAGGACAGGCTGAAAGAATTGGGGTTGTTCAGCCTGGAGAAGAGAAGGCTCCGAGGAGACTTAATAGCAGCCTTCCAGTACCTGAAGGGGGCTACAGGAGAGATGGGGAGGCACTCTTTATCAGGGAGTGCAGTGGGAGAACAAGGGGTAACGGGTATAAGCTAAAAGAGGGTAAATTTAGACTAGACATTAGGATGAAATTTTTCACTATGAGGGTGGTGAGACACTGGAACAGGTTGCCCAGGGAGGTTGTGGATGCCCCATCCCTGGAGGTGTTCAAGGCCAGGTTGGATGAGGCTTTGAGCAACCTGGGCTAGTGGAGGGTGTCCCTGCCCATGGCAGGGGGGTTGGAACTTGATGATCTTTAAGGTCCCTTCCAACCCAAACCATTCTATGATTCTATGATTCCTCTGCAGCCCCAACTCCCTGCACATGCCTGGTACAAAGATTGCTCTCTTTGTGGCATATTTCATACTTTTTCTCCGGGCAACAACTTAAGGATGCAGCTTGCTGCAGAGACACGATGCAAAACAAAGCTGTGCTGTAGGTGGTGCGGTGTGTTTGGAACAAAGGCAAAAGTAAAAGGGAGCTCGACAAAATGACTTACACTGGATTTCACAGAGGGAGATTTTACAGATTTAGCAAAGCTTGCCCCTCTCATGGCCCAGGGTATATGCTGGACAAGCATGCTCTTTGCATGTTCACTTCAGAGCACCAGAGGTGGGGTGAAGTCAAATGGGAGGCTCAGAAGTAGGTTGAAAGCTGAGGATATATATTTATGGTCTCCACGAAGACTCAACATGCACAAATCCAGGCACTGCAATTAAGGGAGCATGCACAGTTACTCATCCATTAGTCACTCACTGGCTTCTCCAAACACATCATGGCTGGAAGACCCTCCAGTCCCCTTATATTGGAAACTATCCATTACTGATGTATGTTCAAGATTTTTCTGCTGACTTCTACAGCTCAGCCATATTAAACAATTCATTACTGACACTCTTTTCATTAGGTGGGCCAGGGAATGTAGAGGTCTTTGTTTAGTTGGACTTGTTTTTAGAACATGAGACTCTTCTTATTCTCTGACATGTGTCGCCCTGACAGTTTCTCCTCGTCCCTCCATCTCCCCAGCATAGCCAGCTGCTAGCCCTGAACAATAGCTCATTGAATCGTCTGTTGAGATAGCATCAATTAACAACAACATTTGGAAGTAAAGGTCTAGCAAGTTAGGTAGGAACATTGTGAAGGTCAATGCACGTGACAACATGTGTGCTCTCTTCCCTCATGTTCCATCCCAGGACCAAAGCTGTCTTGATGAACGTCCAGCACAGCATGAGAGCTTGGTAGAAGGGTTCGCTGGTAATGAAAACTAGTCAGAGATCTGACACATTTATGGCTGTTTTTCATGATGCTGTTAGAGACAGCAACATTGTTCTTTTTTCCCTTGTTCCACTTGTATTCCTTCATACCTATATGGGAATTTCTATGAGGCGCAGTTTTGGAGCTGTCATTGGTGGTAGGGAGTACAGGGACGATTACAATGGAGATTGTAATAAATACTGAGCAGAGAAGGAGGGCTGTAATACAGTATGTGCCCAGGAAATTCCAACACACACAACTGCAATGCGTATCAGGAATGGGTGAAAAAGATAAAATACCAGAGACATGGTAATCCTGAATATTGCTTGCTTCACTAACAGCTAGCAATATCTTAATCCATAACACCTGCCTAGCAACAGTAGAGCTTCCAGCTTCTCCTAGTGCTAGATCTCAGCGTAAGCTGTGCTTTTCTGGGTATCTCATGGAAAGGTCATTGCCAGAGGACACATAATGGGCATTAACAATTCTGAACATTTTACCAACCTCTCTTAGAAGTGCTGCATAAGTCAAACAATGACCTGTTTAGCTGTGCTGTGCCCCTGAATGAGAAGAGCATCAACAAAGTGGAGCATCAGTGGAACAAAAAAATACTTTTTTAATGATTTATGATTTCAGTTAGCAAACTTGCTAGCCAGATGGATCTGCAACTGAACAAACCAAGGCTGACCTGAGGCTACAGAACCTATGTCAGCACACTGCAGAGATTTCACTAGAGACTGATTGCTTTATCTCATTGCCACATAATCACCTGGTTAATTGTTAAGAGTTTTTTTAAAATAATTATTATCACTTAAATCAGACACTCTCTGTTCACTTTCTCACCTGGTGCTGATATACCAGCCTTCAGAGCTCACATTTTCTGATAACTTGCTGCAAGATACTAAGCTTTATTATGTATTTCTGCTTCTGAGAACAGCAGGTAAATTTTTGCAAAGTCATGGGAGACAGATAGTAGACTGAAAAGAGAAATGAGGAGCAATATCCCTCTAACCAACTAGAATTGTACCCACAGCTTAGAAAATATATGGGATGATTTCAAAGTTGTTGTACCAACAGCTAGTGCAGGAAGATCAATTTATGTTTATTTCTTAATAGTTATCTTTTAATAGAATATTAACTGGACTCTTTCCTGCACAGTACATTTCTAACAAACAATTTTATGTGTAGAAAGAAATAAATAAATTTTAAAATAACCACTTTCCCTTCTTTATTTTAATTTCTGAGACAGTATCTGAAAACAACCTGTTACAAAAGACATTCTCTAGCTAAGGTTGAATATATGGGCTACAAGGCTTATTTCTTTTCTTGTCAGTGTGTGACCTGATAAATATGCTTTTTTTCCTCCTGGCATTCTTCAAACAAATTATTTTATTTCTGTTTATTATTACCCTGTTTATAAATTATATACTGTCATGTCTATGTAATTAAAATTTCAGATAAGCAAATATCAAACGATGAATGTAATACATTTACCTGACTTTGAGGGCAAACATCCTGCTTTATCCACAAATCCTATTTTGCTTTCATTAATATGATCATCAAAATTAAGCCCCTTTTAATCATTATTCTCATATAGTGTGTGTTAGAAGACCATGCTTTGAGGTAAACTGAGATTTACTGGAAAACTTGAAATCAGCTCAGCTACTAGATTCAGAATACAGAATCCCAGATACTCATTCTGTCTGGTAAGAACTGGACCGCAAGGTGTCCACATCTTCTTGACTGGATATAGGCTAAGCTGTTTTGTTTCTGGTGAACTGTGACACATTACCAAATTTTCAGCACCTTCAGCACTTTCTCTGACTTCAGATATTCAATTTTCATCTCCTATAACTCAAGGACAAAGAAGTTATATCTCTTCATCAAAAATGTCCCTTTCTTCCTCGTCCACAACCTTTCCTATCCTCTTTGTGTCTCAGTTTGATTTTCTAATTTGATAGCTCCTTGTCAGGCATACATCACACTTTATGTTTTACCCTAAAAGATAGTATTTATAATCCTAAACCCTAAACATCAGCATGGGCTTTGTGGAGCACAGTGAAGCCAAAGACATGGTACTCCATGTAACCAAGTAACCTCTCCTAGAGGGAGGTTAAAATGCATATTGGTACAATATGGGAAAGCCACTGGTCTTATTTTACCCCATCTTTTATGCAGGTGCAAGGAAATATAAGGCATACATTAAAAAATGGTCCCAACCCAAAATCCCAAGGTGATTCGAAACCAAAGCTTTCGGAGCTCGTTTTTGCTTTCCTTATACTGAACTCATTCATACTGGTTTAAACTAAATGTAATACGTTATCACACTTGTTTGCAGCTTTTCACATGGACCTTACAGCGAAGAGGGTGATGCCACACACTGGAGAACAAAGACAAATGGAGTCCAACATATTTTGCGTATCATTTGAAGATACAACTAACCTCCCCCATGCACATACACTTGGGATGAAAAAAATATGTGGAAAACACTGCTGCTACTACATTTACTCCTGCCTGTACTTCTGTTTCTACACAAGGTTTATATGCATCACTACCACAACTGATTTTTCTTCTATGGAGTCACAGACAAACAAATAAATTAGCTCCTTACTATTCAAAAAAGAGCATCTTTGAAAACCTTCTACACAACAGTCTATAGAGGAGGATCAGAGAAGCATTTGACATTTACTATTCAATGAGGTTTCACAGGTCTCACCTGTGAGTCAATGAGTAAATACAAAGGTATTGTATCAAGGTACAAGTGAGACAAAAGGGAAACATAACCAGATAACTAATTACCTGGTGGGTAGGAAACTAGCTGTAAATGCGCATGAAGCTGCAATTTTCTGCTGTCTTCAAGCTGATACTCCAAGATGCATCTCTTTCACATCTTCCTTTGAGAAAAATTTATAAAAGGCTAGTTTGCAAAAGACTAGTGAAAAGAAAGCCAGGAGATCCTTGACACATTGTGAAGCATGATTTCTATTTTACAGCCAGACCTCCCTTTTCCTCCTACCTTTCCCTCATGACAGTACATGAGTTCAGAAGGGGTCTTTGAGACAATGTATGCTGCAAGAGATGAACATATATGATAACAAGCAGTGCCTCAACTATCTCACTCCAGGTTTATATTCATAGCTATGAGTTTGGAGATAAGTAGGTTTGCCATTCATCCATTTGAAATGCTTCTTTTCATGTCATCTGGGTGCTACACTACTAAGTATTTCACAAATCCATCAAACAACCACAACAGCCTTATGACTGATGCTGTCCCACTTTTTCTCCCTGTCCATCCCTGTCTGGTGTAGTTGGAATGGCTTTCTTGTAGCAGCACCACTGAGTGTTTTAGAAGAACCCCAGTACTTCCACAGGATCTCCAAAGATCCTCCCTTCCATGCCAAAAGCAGGACACACGCCTGACTCCCCAGCAGCTCCTCCTGGGAATATATCCATGCATCTTACTTAAGTAAAAGCTATTGTGTAACTCAATAATTTGAAAGACCTTTTCATTGATCCCAGATACTCCTTGCTTATCCAATTTCCTGGTCAACACCATGACTGTGGTGTGTGCTCTACCAGACCTCCTCTAATGAGATGCCTAAAGATTTGTTGGCCCTGCAGGACTCCCAGCTGGAGGGAAGTTTGGTCTGCAACGAAGGGCAATTAGTGAAGTGAGTTCCACTCAGATATACCATAGGTGGTTGGATAAAGAAAATAAAAATGCCACTGCAGAAGTATTTCTAGTTTGTATTTTACTGGTTCATCACCTTAAAATCATTAAGGGGAGGTAGATTCTCATCTTATTTACACAAACAACTGCTGATGCAACACCACAGCCACCAGTGGAATGATTCATGTGCTGCCTGAGAGAGGAACCAGGCACACAGAATCTGTCCTACCACAAATAGCTTAAACAACAACACAGCAGAAATCCTTGAAACACAGGAACACTGTGTATTTCTCAGAGAAATGTTCTAAGCATGTAAGACAACTTGCCTTCAACACCCATTTCCTCTATATATATACTCCCTCCCACCCCACTCTTCTCAACTGTGAAAAGTTTCTAATAAGAATTTGCTGTGTTTTATTCCTGTTAGTGGTGGTTTTGGTTTATTTTCACATATTTCTGAAATTGTGGAACCTATCCTTATTCAACAAATACATCTATAGCTGATGCCATAAATGGGATAACAGAGCTTTCTGGAGAAAGCCCATGACCATGTGGTATCCTAATAGGACCCCCAAAATGCAAAGGCCTAGATTCATGTGTGGATCCAGGGGCAGAAATAAATTTCTGTAATGATTCTCCTGCCCCTGTGGTATAACCACCTCTTGTGTCTTGACTTACATTTAATTTGCAAGCTCTTGTTGGTTCAACCATTGTGGTCGGTGGTTGTACAGCACCCTTCCTAGTAGTGCCCTGATATTATTGGAGCACCTAAGGACTAACTCAGCATAAATACCCACTCCTTTCTTTTCTAAGATATAATATATATTTAGCATTTGTTCAACTAAAAGCAAAAGGAGGTCTAGACATGATGCTTCAGCTGTATTTTAACCCAGATCTGTGGAACAGTTTTGCATGCAGCAGACCACTGATCATATACTTTTGCTGGAGTGAAAACCAGAAAGGAATATGTATCCCAAGCTCACAAGGGACAGAGATGAACAACTGATATCAGACATCAAAGATTCATCTAGGGCTACACATGATTTATGAGGAATTTGAATTGACACTTCTATGGCCTTGTACAAATTTTTAAAACTTATGTGCCTGAAGATTATATTTTCCTGAGTTACACGCTTTTGAGAATTATGAGATGCAATCAAGACCTCAAAGCAAGAGTTAGTACTGTATGAACTTTTAATCTGATATTATTGTTATTGTGGTTTAAAATTATAAGCTCACCGTAGATGAAAATAACATCCTCTGTTTGCTTGCTGGCACAGGATCAAAGCTAAACACTTTCCAGGCTGAGTCTTCAGAGATTCTCTTTTTTCTTCTAGATGCTAAAAATCTTTACTTCTCTTTAAAATTTTGATTGGTATTGCAAAGATTAAATATGAATTTCAAAGTGCAACCGGGCAATACAGAGCCCCATATGTTTTCCTGACATAAGATAATGTTGTCTTTTATTTCATATTTATTCTGTTTAGAAAACATGACCTGGCAATTGGGGCACAGTCCTGCGTGACAGGTGGTAGTCAGCTCTCCAAGACAGGCACATGTGCTTCTCATCTTCCTAATGGCAATAAACAGGTGCCAGTTTTTTCCTGTTCTACCATCCTTGCCTGGTTCAAACTGTGATGGAAGACTGACTTACACAAAAGTAGAAGGAGGAGATGTTTGTCCGCTTAGTGCGTGCATTGCCTTCTACTCTTGTCCTTCGGAAACACAAGGGTGCTCCATTAGAAGAAGAAAAATACTTAAACCAAGACGCTAGAACTTTAAAGAGAAGCATACTCCAGATCAACACACTAGCATTACCTTTTTATTTTTCATTATGATCTGAAATGTTGTAAAACTTAAACAGAGCTTCTGTGGGGAATAACAGGATTGACTTTACTGACAACGACCTCAGTCTTGAAAGTGATATAGTTGGAGCATTTTAAAGAACTTTTCTTATTTTTTTTTCCCTCTCACATAACCACTTGTGGACCCTCATGCTGCAGGTCATAGGAGTTCTGCTTTACTTCTCCCATTCCCCAGCATCCAGATGGCTCCCTTCTGCACTTTCTTCACTCAATAATGGACATCTCCAACAGAAATGCTATTAAACAAATGCATGTGGGTACAAATCACTTAATTGTAATTCACAGTTTTTAGGGAAACAGGGACATGAGGTAATCATAACTGTCCTTTCTAACCTTTAAAATTGTGAACACCCAGTAAAATTCATAGTTGTGGCTGCTTTGGGGAGTCAAAATACTTTACTTGTATTATTGGAATAAATATTATGTGCCTAATATTACAAATATCCCTTTTCTCCAGCTCAGTACTAATCTTTCACACCTGTAGAGGTGGGTAGCAGTTGAGCATATTCGTGGATAATGAGCTCTTCAATCATGTAGACAAAAGTTACAGACAAATGTTTGTAGCTGGACAACCATGCTAGACTGAGAGCCACAATTTTAGAGCAGAAAGATTGGAATAGGAATTGCAGAGGATTCTACAGCACTTATAGCCAAATCCCAGTGAGTCAGAAACTGTCTCCTCTTGTTCTAACACATATAAAGTCAGAGAGATCCCCAGGTGTGCACTATGCAACAGGTCAGACTATCTGACTACAGTGGCTCCTTTGGATATTTTAGTCCTAGACTCTGTGAGCCTGTAGCTGATATTGTATCTCCAAGCATAAGTTTAGCTCCTTGCACAATTACAGTGCTTGATTAAATGAGAAATTCCAGTTATGCTGCATGCAGCTGTCGCACTGGAAAGGAAGAAAACTCAGCCTGTGAGATTGGCAGCTAGGTAAGAGAAAGATGAGATGTTCTCAGCTACCAAGAATAACAGTAACTAGAATTCACTCTGAATTGTTCATTGATTATTTCACAACTTGAATCACTTTTTCCAAGAATACAAATGTGAATGAGGAAAAATTGAGTTAGGACTCCTCTAGAAAGGCCATAATGTCTTGTTCTCTTTTCTTGGTAAATTGATCTGATTCCAATTTGCAGTTGCTTATCTGATATCCCCTTTTGTCCTGAAAGATAAAGCCCAACTGGATTCTTGTTTGACAGAATTGCTACACTAGTGTAATGAACTTGTCTTCCACTGAGTATGAGGGACTGAAAAAGTGAGCTGCCACCTACAGGAAGAATTTTACTTTATTTTAAATACATGTGATTGTTATTGGTTATACTATGATGTTTTTACTTCAACAGCAACCTCCTGAAGTGTTAGAATTCCTTTTTTCATCCAGCCTGATTGATCTGTTGGAAGAGGGAACTTCTAGAACACAGACTCGTGTAATTAATAACTTTGATGTATCATATTTAGAGGAACTGTTTCCACTTGTGGTATTCTCCAAGCATTTCTAGACAGGGCTTACCAACGTGCTCCCATAAAGGACACAAAACTTCAAATTATATGAAGCTTCACCTCTATGCCAGGTGCTCAGTCTCTCAAATGAAAATAATTTCATGAGGTCAATGCCAAGGTCATCTCCACAATTAGGTTAAAATTATCTTGGGTAGGAGAAATAAATGGTTCCTCTAACAAATGCTTTGAAACCACCATGGATGGAACATCTCTAATCAGTGTACACTGTTCTCCTCCACAACAGTGAAAATAAGATGATCACCAAACAACACAATCATCAAATGGTTTGGGTTGGAAGGGACCTTAAAGATCACCTAGTTCCAACCCCCTTGCCACAAACAGGGACAATTCCTTACACTAGACCAGGTTGCTCAAAACCCCATCCAACCTAGCCTTGAAGACTTCCAGGTATGGGGCATCCACAGCTTCTCTAGACAACTTGTTCCAATGCCTCACCTCTCTCACAGTGAAGAGTTTCTTCCTTATATATAATCTAAATCTACCCTCTTCCAGTTTAAAGCCATTACCCCTTGCCCTCTCACTACATGTCCTTGTAAAAAGTCCCTCTCCAGCTTTCTTGTAGGCCCCCTTCAGGTACTGGAAGGCTTCTAGACACACTGTGCACTGTGTCTGACAGTTTTTGAGGTCATGTAGAGTCAGTGGCTCATTAGAAGCTCAGCTATTGGCCCTATTTAACTCTGTTTTTCAATCAGTGCAGTTGTTTAGAAAGAGGAAAAAATTCTCATTAGTGACAACAACCAAAGCAAGACAAATGGCCTTCTTTTGGCCTTTTGGCCTTCTTATAAACACAGGTGTTCCAAGCATCTTCCAACTATTTTCAAAATATTTGTGAACAAGTATCCAAGAGTCTACTTTTGCAGTCTTTGATTCTATGGAAAAATTAGCTGTATCCTGATTTCAGTATCTTTTTAGTTGAAGCTAATGTAGTGTTATGAAGACTGTTGTCAGTTTTGGGGAAGTCCCAGATGATAATCTCCAGAGAGTAAGAGAAGGGGCAACAAGTTCCTTTCCAAATGGCACATTTTATGCTCTTTGGTTTCTGAATAGTAATAAAAAGCAGGAAGGAATTTTGTAAAATGAGAAAGATATCTCTATAAAATATTACTGGGTAGCTGATGTGCAAATCATTAATATAAAAGATCACAGTTATAGGAATGTAAAGCCTTTCAACTAGAACATGAATAATTGCCAAAGAGTAAGATAGAGTTACAGAAAACTTTCCATCATCAAAAAGAAGCTATTATAGGTAAAATGATACAGAATATTGTTTGGAATTACATTAAATTACACTGAAATCTTTAAATCAGTTTCCTTTTACACTCACTTCATATCTTTCACTTTCAAATATGTAATTTTTGAAAGTAAAGCTTTTTGGAAAAGAAGAGATTGCAAAGTGAACAGGACAAAATTTTAAAAGGCGTGATATGTGCAAATATTTCATTTTAACTGGTCGCAGCTGCTTAAGGAAGCAAAAGGCTGATCAGCTCTGTAATGGTAATCAAGGAGTAATTGAATATACCTCAGTGTCGCGGCAGGAGGGGGAACAAAGCAAAAGCATCGGAGTCAAAAGAACCTCAAGCAGCCCATGCTGTAAACATACAGTATGAAATGCACTATTCACTCCTCTCATAGCAGCAAGTGGAGTGTTACAGTCTACTTAAGTGGACTGTAAGTGTGTTTATGTTTACAGAACTGTATCTTTTTCCTCCTCCAGAAATAATTGTTTGAGGTGCCCATTGAGCTGCCCTGCATCTGATCACTGTATATTTTATTAAGAAATTAACCTGCTGTTTAACATTAACCTGTCCCTTGGAGGCATGGGTCCCCCTCTACGCTGCTCTCATGAGACGCCACCTGGAGTACTGCATCCAGCTCTGGGGCCATCAACATAGTAACGACCTGTTGGAGCGAGTTCAAAGGAAGGCCATGAAGACGGTCAGAGGGCTGGACCACCTCCCATATGAGGACAGGCTGAGAGGGTTGGGGTTCTTCAGACTGGAGATGAGAAGGCTCCAGGGAGACCTTATTGTCACCTTACAGTATTTGAAGGGGGCTGCAGGAGAGACGTGGAGGTACTCTTTATCAGGGATTGTAGTTATAGGACGAGGGGTAACAGTTTTAAGCTGGAAAAGGGTAGATTTAGATTGGATATTAGGAATAAATTTTTTCCTGTGAGGGTGGTGAGACACTGGCACAGGTTGCCCAGAGAAGCTGTGGATGCCCCATCCCTGGAGGGGTTCAAGGCCAGGATGGATGAGGCTTTGACCAGCCTGGTCTAGAGGAAGGTGTCCCTGACTATGGCAGAGGGGTTGCAACTAGATGACCTTTAAGGTCCCTTCCAACCCAAACCATTCTATGATTCTATTATTCTATGTTTCTGCTGTGCTTGTGCATGACTTGTTTCAGGGGTCAAGAAGTACCTGGTGTGAGCAAACCCTAGGAGCCCTCTTCTTCACACCAGAAGGGAGTGCCTGAAGGGGACCATGTAACCATCCTTCTTCAGCCTCCTTTAACACCAGTACACAAACAAAGTTTGCAAACCTCTAGACTAGACCCCATTGTGAAGCTTTCCTACACAAGCAATATTATAGATAAAAGTTAAACATTAAGGTAGGGGCCAGAACTGAAGTCAGTGGTAGCTTTTGTGTGGACTTGAACTCACTTTCAGTTAGGCCCTAACTGAAAAATTGAATATTTAGGCAGAGTTCATTAAATGTCTTTGAACAGATATTTGTCAGGCATTCCAGGTTTCTGAGTTTTCCACTTGTCACTGTTTAAAAATTTTCATTTCTTTTTCACCTGATTGCCTCAGAGAAAGATAATAAATGACTGGACCTGGAGCAGGATCCCATAGTACACTGCACGCTGGGACTTTCACAATAAGGTTCTGCTCCAGGGATCATGGCAGACAGAGTGAGCAGTAGAGCTTATTGATGGCATACCCACATGTATTCACTGTATAGAGTTATCGACAGATATTTGGCACCCTCTGCCACCACCACCCCCCCCCCCCCCCCCCCCCGGTTCTGTACTAATATACAGGGCTTTCCACCCTCACAAAGATGCCTGTCATGTTTGGCACCTGCTCCATACTGCTGTGGACGAAACTGATTTACTCATTTTGGGATCTAATTAAATCCCTTACTGCTTTATTGGATGAGTCATTTCATTTTTAATGACTTCTTCTAAGTTTCCTACAGCTCCTTTTAACACAGACAGAAAAAACAAAAGTCCTGGCATTGGGCATTTAAGCTCTATTTGAGAAAGGGTTTTGCAGTCTGATCTCGGGGACACAGTAAGAAATCTGCCATTCTCTCGGCCTTGTCCTCTCGACTGACTGACAATGGAGGTGATCTCAAATTCTTTTTTAATAACCTTGAAAACATGGTCTAAAAATTTGTTGAATGGGTAGGCAGGCTCAATTTGAGTTTTCATCGTTTTGGATTGGAACTGTCCTGGTTTCAGCTGGGACAGAGTTAACTTTCTTCACAGTAGCTAGTGTGAGGCCGTGTTTTGGATTTGTGCTGAGGAGAAGGCTGATCACATACTGATGGTTATAGTTGCTGCCAGGACAGTCAAGGACTTTTCAGGTTCATGCTTTGCCAGTGTCTGCAGGTGCAGGAGAAGCTGGTAGGGAGCACAGCCACAACTGCTGGCTTAGGCTTTTACCTTAGGTTTAGGATTGAGCCCCATATTGGCCAATGGTATATTCCATATCATGAACATCATGGCCAGTATATAGATTGTCCAGAAGCTCAGTCTATCTCTCTTGGAGTTGTGTCTCTCTCCTGGTTAGCTCTTTGACTCTCAGACTCTTGGGCTCTTATTTGTTTCCGAGATTGGAGTTTTGAGATTCTATCTGCTCCAGGATTGTCCAGCCTTGGTCATCGGGTGGTGAGCAGCTGCACTGTGTATCACTCACTTGTATATTTGTATATTTTTATCATTATTATTATTATCATTTTAAATTTTATTGTAGTTTAGTTATTAAATTGTTCTTATCTCAAACCACAGGCCTCTTTTCCTTTTGCCCCTTTAATTCTCTCCCCGATTGCACAGGAGTGGGGAGGGTGAGTGAGTGGCTGAGAGGTGTTTACTGCCAGCCAGGTCAAACCGTGACAGGGCCCAAGGCAGGATGGAACAGATAGATAAAGATCAACCAAGAAAAAAATCCCAAATATCTGACTGAGAGAAGAGCAAAACAGTTGCAGTATAATTCCCACTGATGTCACAAATCAGTGTTGCTATGAGAATAAGAGACAACTGGATACCTCGGAACAGCCTACCTCTGCTTGTAACTGCCACATAGGCTTTTTTTGGCAATGGGGTCAACTATGTTGACTTGGTTTGAACCATGTGCACAAAAAGTCCATAGGCAGACTAATTCCATAACATCAGAATTACTGTGGTGTTTGAACTCACACCCTGTAATTTTTAATCCTGTTTCTTTTCCAGCTTTCAGGTAGAGAAGTCTATAATGAGCTTTTATGCACTCTCCTCAAAATGTACAAACCTATCTGAGCTTCCTTTTTTGATTTGAATTTCTCTGCACCTCTCCATATTGTATGATGAAGACCATGACTGTCCCTCTCTTAGAACATTATCTTAGACAATGTTCTCCTAACCACCTCAAAGTAGCTTTTCCTGTAACTGGACTTTTTCATCTCAATCACTTATTTTTAGAATTTAAAATCATTAATTCACTTGCCCCAACAACCCTTTCACTCAGAGCCTTTCCTCCTCACTCCACTTTTTTACTCCTTGAGTGCAATAGCTCTTTTCATTGCAGTAACCTGAACTCCCGTTCTCGATAGACCTCTTCCCCATGTCCTGTGTGAGCTCTCATTTTAGATACTTTCCACCACTACTCTAAATTGCCCTATCTTTTACTTCTTTTTTTTAAATACCAGTCGGTTTCTCTTAAACCAATAAAGCGTTATGGGATATCATTTGTATAAAAGGTGATTGCTTCTTTAAAGTAATGCCTGATTTTTGCTTGGTTCAGGATGGGGATATTTTATGCCCACGAGCTCATGATCTGAAGATGGATGTAGTTGAAGGAGAGAAAGAGAACCAGGCACACAGCTAGTTTTAGCCTCCTTTTTAGAGCAGGCAGCAATACTTTATGCCAAGTTTTTGGACTAACTCCCCATCAAATATGAATAGGATCAGACTTTTCACTATAGCAAATTTTAATGAGGTATATTTGCTACCAAATAATAAATACTCATGGTACGGAATATCTCAGTTAGAAAATCGTCTCCTCTGACAGTGTTTGAAGCTTCTGCCTGGGCAGGGTCTATTCAAATCAATTCATTGTAAGTAATACAGCACAAGGGAGTTTTTAAGATACAGGTGGAATTTGGGCCATTTATATAAAGAGCTATATGTGGTAGGGTTCGTGGACAACAGTGGGAGTTGTTGATCAACAACCTGACAAAGCTGGAAGCATTGGCAGAGAGAGAGCAGTCATGGAGATGAGGACTCAGAGACCGGCAATGGGAGAGAAGTAGGGAAGGGAAGAGTTATGCAGAGCTTTGAGGAGAGTAACATTGTTGAATCATAAGCCAACAAACACGTTCTGTTGAAGGGGGTTGTATTGTACTTTCTCCCCATTTTCAGCAACGATTGTCACAGTTTATCCCTGCTACTGCAGTGCTATAAAAAGTTAAATATTGTTATCTAAATACAGAGGGAGGGAGGGAAGTGAGACAGGTTTAGAAATCCACTGTTATAAAACCAGCAGAAACTGTGCTGGAGAGAGACCCTAAAGGGAAGATTGTTCCTAGCTCCCCAAAGCTTCCACCTGTGTCTTCCTGTCCCACCTGCATGTTTTCTCCCCAGCTTAAGCTGAGACATTATAGGGTTATATATCATCCCAGTGCCTGCATTCAAAGGTTCATTTTGCTAGCACTGCATCATCGTTCTCATGTCAGCTGTTTAGCAGCACAGTGTTATCAGTCAGATGCATCATTGGAAGGGATATAATTTGAGGATAATGTATATAACAGATAATACAATAGCAAAGCTGTTGGGGCTTAATTATAAGACACAAACAACCACCGCATCTGCACCACAACCACCTGGGAACACCAAGAAAGGAATTATTTTCCATGTGCACGTCATATTGATGACTCTTTTCTATTCACACTCTTGATGCTGGCAGTAAATTAGATTAGACAGAAAGGGATTTTTCCCATTTCAGCCCATACTAAGTGAGAGGTAATTTTAAGTCTCTGCATATTTACTGAGTAAACTTCAATCTGGCAGCTCTGAAGAAAGGAGAGAGAGGAGGGGAACGAAGGTTTTTTTTAAATGCCACTGGCTTCCTTGTGCAGCAGACTGTTAAATCTTATTAACAAAGTTTCCCCAGGAGTAGTAACAATAAGTGAGGGATGTGATACTCTTGATTGCCGTGATGCTTAAATATCCAAACATTTGGTTTGAGGACCATGTTTAAACTTTTTTAAATAAAATCAGTGGGAAGAAAAACTGTAATGCCCTTGGGGGCCTCTGAATCCACCTGCTCAGCCCAAATCCTTCAGGAGAGCTTGGAAGCTCTTATAGTCTCAGAACCTGATCCAAACACCAGAGATACCAATGAACAATGTCACCTGAGCAGGCTTTCAACAAGGCTCTCCACACTTGCCTCATTATTTAATATACAGAGAGGAGGCAAATCACTGACTCAGGGACATTCCAGTAAAAGGAGACTCTCTTTGCACAAGGAATTATGATTTTAGTGTTGGTACACAAGCAAAGAAAATCCCGTCTCATTTCTGATTACTTTTGCAGAGCTGGCACACAACTATATTTTTCAGGACTTTGTATGTTGAAAGCCTTTTTACTCATAAACAAGTAATCACACAAGGAAAGTTTTTAACTCAACTCTTATCTTGTTTTAAGTGTGACCTGAGCTGTTCTGGTTTCGTACAAATTTAAATTCAACATTTTTCAAAGGAACAGTTTGGCTTTAGCTCCATTTCAAGGAGAAAAAAAAAAAAAGAAAAAAGAAAACTAAAGTGTTTCATTTTCCAAAAAGATTTCATACACACCAATTCAGTTGAGCTTCAGGTCAAGAAAAAAAAATATGTCTTTAAACCAGTTTTTCATTTGGGTTCATGCTGAATTCAACTCTCTGCTAGTAAATTCCTCATATCTTAGGAGGGAGGTATTCATAAGCAGTAAATAAGAGATAGTGCATTACAGTCACTTGGCATAAAACACCACATCAGCATTGTAGGGACATTAACAGCTAACACACTTGTGGAATTGGGGATATTGAAGCAGCTCTTAATTTTCTTGAAACTAGAAAAGCCTCCCTTCTATAAAAATGAATACAAAGGAAGGCAACAAGGAATTGAGCATGATTATTTTCCAATAGCTTATTCATTCAGAAACAGCATGACATCTAATGACATTGTGTTGAAAAAGCCGAACTAAATTACTTGGAAAGATGAAGTGCTGCTTTCTGGTGGTCTTACATCTTGGTACTGATTTAGCTCAACCTTGCTTAGTTTAGAAGAGCTGCCAAAACTCACAGTTTGGCAGTGACATTACTGCAAATGTTAGATAAATTATCCTTCTTTTACCTTAGGCCTTCTGATTTCCTGTAACTGATTGATTGTTTCAACCCAAATAGCTACCTTAAAGATTAAGTATTTTCCGGTAATGAATGTGAAGGGGAAAAAAAGATCAAATACAGATTACTTTCAAATATAAAATAAACAGTAGTCAGGCATGGGCCCAAAGGAGAAGAAAGAATTGTTCTGCTGTATTAAAAGAAATCTGTACAATTTCTACAAACTATGTTTCATAGAATCATAAACTCATAGAATGGTTTGGGTTGGAAGGGACCTTAAAGATCATCTAGTTTCTACCTCCCTGCCATGGGCAGAGACACCCTCCACTAGATCAGGTTGCTCAGAGCTCTGCCCAGCTTGACTTTGAACACTCCCTGGAACAAGGAAACCACAAATCTGGCCAACCTGTTCCAGTATCTTACCACCCTTATTGCAGTAAATCTCTTTATGTCCATTCTAAATCTACCCTCTTTTGGTTTAAAATCGTTGTCCCTTGTCCTGTCCCTCAAAGCCTTGGTACAAAGTCTTTCTCCATCTTTCTTATAAGCCCCCTTCATGAACTGAAAGGTTGCAATGAAGTGTTCCTGTGGCCTTCTCTTCTTCAGGCTGAAAAACCCCAACTCTCTCAACTTTTCTTCATAGCAGAGGTGTTCCAGCCCTCTGATCATTTTTTGTGGCCCTCCTCTGGACCCATGTTATGATTTTGACCCTGGCAGCTCTGTCCCAGTCAAAACCAGGACAACCCATTTAACAAGTCCTTGTCTTTCTTGTGCTAGGGGTTCCAGAGCTCGATGCAATACTCCAGCTGGGGTTTCACAAGAGTGGAGTCTCCCTTGACCTCCTGGCCACACTTCTTTTGATGCAGCCGAGGACATGGTTGGCTTTCTGGGCTGCGAGTGTACATTGCAGGCTCATGACCAGCTTTTAATTCACCAGTACTCCCAAGTCCCTCTCTACAGGGCTAGTCTCAATCCCTTCATCCCTCAGCCAGTACTGATACTGGGGGTTGCCCTGACCCAGGTACAGGACCTTGCACTTGACTTTCTTGAACCTCATGAGGTTCGCATAGGCCAACTCCTCAAGCCTGTCTGGATCCCTCTGGACAGCATCCCTTTCCTCAAGCAAATCAACTGCACCATTCAGCTTGGTGTAATCTGGAAACTTGCTGAGAGTGCACTCAATCCCACTGTGTGTCATTGATGAAGATAATAAATAGTATCGGTCCCAATACGGACTGCTGAAGGACACCACTTGCTACTGGTTTCCACTTGGACATTGAGCCATTGACTGTAACCTTTTGGATGCTGCCATCCAGCCAGTTCCTCATCCATCTAACAGTCCATCCATCAAACCCATATCTCATCAATTTAGAGGTAAGATAGTTTTATTTCAATTCTATCTGTTTGATTCCCACATCATTGATTCTTCCACCCTTGCTTGATTTTTGGTTCCCAGACTGGCAAATTACACAAAGTAGGTATGTTCTTCCCGTGACAACTGTATTGTTTAAAGATTTTCTGCTCACTGCCTGCTCCATACTGTTTTCTTGTTTAATGCAACAGGTTTCAACGTATGTTCTGATCCTTACCTCTCTGTGGTTTGTCATAAAAACCGCAGAGTAAATCAAGTCATTAAATAATAGAAAAGTAACTGTGGCAATATTTCAATATCCTGTTTGTTTTGAGAAAACATACAACAAGATTCAGTCTTTACTGTAACTTAGCCACTGAATCTATGCAGCATGTCCATCCTGTGGTATCTTTCAAAGATGAGTTGGTGGATTATTTATCTCAAGTCTGCTATGATCAAAAATATATTTAGCTTCTGTAGTATATAGTCACAATCAAAATAACCACATTGTTTTCCTCTGTATGCTTTCAGAAGTACAGTTCTCAACTGATGTTCCTGTGTGTGACATTTTTCAGTATTTTATAGAGCCTTGTAGTGTGTCTGAACCTCATTGCCCATCCAGAGTTTCCTTCACAGAGTATATTACTGTTAGCTGCAATTAGTAAATTTTGTTTACTGTCTGCCAGGAGATCCATCTGCTTGACCATCTATACTCAAAATACACCAGCGCCTCTGAAGATAGGCATATGCAGGAGAGACTCTTCAGAAGAAAAGTGAACACATAATATCCCAATGATATATCAATTTTACGAGTGACAGAAAATGCTCAAGGGGCAAAGTTTTAACTTGAGCAGAATCTCAAGCACAAAATGAGTCTCTAGGGAAATGTTTGTCTCCAAAGACAAACAAGATCAAGACCCCGATCAATGAAAGCAATTCCAAATGCTAGAGCTTTGCCGAAGGATTTCACCACAGCTGGGAGAGCTGAGCAAGTGAGGTGAAACAGAGTGAATCCATTCAAGGTGAAAAAATATACAGTCATAGAAGGACACCTTAATTCCCTACATTGCTACTGTGTAAATTATGAATTGCATCAGTACATACATCCTCTGTTTTTACCACAAGAGCTGTCTGGGTTTGAGTGCTTGCAAGAACCAACCCAGACAGAGAGAGCGCTCCGAAGGGACCTGTGAAAACAGAAACAGGGGTGAATCCTTCACCCCATGCACAATCAAGGGAAATCCAGGAGTCAGGAATATGCTGCTCCACTAGGGTGCATAGACTGGGCCCCAAATTTGGTGAGATAATAATAGCCAAGGCACGGGACAACAGTGCCAGAGCTCCTCTGAATGTCATGACAGTCCCTGTGTTTAAACAGGTATGATTCAAATGTGTCTTTGTAAAGTCTTCAGTGTAGCCTTGAGATGTTTATTTTTTGTGTATACCTCAGTTGAATTCTCATCCTAGAAGATGGCAAAAGTGGGAAAGCTAAATGTCTGTGCTGTGATCTGGCAGGCAGCCCTCAGCCTTGTTACAGCCCTCAGGAGCTTCTGAGCATTGCAACAGGTCATCTTCTGGTGATTTTGTAACACTGGTAAATGCCCATCAAGGACATGTTTCAGACAGTGAAGGCCTAGTAAATTAAGCCAGATTTGAAACCTGGTGTCTAGAACTTATAGGTTAGTGTTCTTTATTTGAAAAATACTATACGCTTCACTGCAGTCCTTCAATAACACATACACCCAAAAATAAACCAGGCAAATCAATCCCTAATGTGCTGGAATCATGCCAGTAATTAATCAGTTTAACTACTGGGGCTGAAAGAACAGATGGGAAAATGCATCCCTTTTCACCTGAAATAGCAGTGTTGTATCTTGAGCTCACAAGTCCCTAGCTACTCTGTTAATATTATTTTACAACTTAGTCATGACAGCTGTAACTCTAGTCACTGTAACTGGCCTCTTCCGTAACACGTGTTGATTTATTATGCTTAAGCCCTTTTGATATTTGGACCTAAAAAAGACAGAAAGGAAAGGTGAAAGGAGAAGTGGAGACAGTTGTGACTAACCTGGAGAAGAGAAGGTTTCTTATCAGTGTACATAAATGCCTGAAGGGAAGGTGCAAAAAGGATGGAGCCAGGCTCTTTTCATGGTGCTCAGTGCCAGATCCAGGGGCAGTGGACACAAACTGAAACACAGGAGGTTCCCTGTGAACATCAGGACATATTTTTTTACTGTGAGGATGACCGAGCACCTGTACAGTTTGCCCAGGGAGGTTGTGAAGTCTCCATCCTTGGAGATATTCAAAAGCCATCTGGACTTTTGTCATCCTGGGCAACTAGTTCTCTGAGCAGGGGACCTGGACCAGATGACATCCAGAGGTCTCTTCCAATAGGAATGATTCTGTGCTTTTGTGAGGAAAGAGAGAAAGGATGAAGTAGAAAGAAGAAAAGAGAAAGAAGGAGAAAAAAAGAAAAAAAGGAAGGAAGGAAGGAAGGAAGGAAGGAAGGAAGGAAGGAAGGAAGGAAGGAAGGAAGGAAGGCAGACCATGACTATCCTCAAGGTATACGTGTGGCTCTGGTGAGAAGCTGTTAGAAGCTTCCCTGGCTTCAAGTCACACCTGCCTCTGGCCCAGGCCAAGCCAATCACCAGGGGTGGGAGCACCTCTGTGATAATGTATTTAAGAGGGGAAAAAAGCCTACTGGGACCCTGCAGCAGAGAGAGAGTGGGATGTGAGAGGAATGGCTCTGCACACCCTAAGGTCAGTGAAGAGGGAGGGGAAGGAGGTGCTCCAGGCACCAGAACAGAGATTCCACTGCAGCCCATGGTGAAGGCCATGGTGAGGTAGCTGTGCCCCTGCAGCCATGGAAGTCAGCAGTGGAGCAGAGATCCACCTGCACCCCAAGAAGGACCCCACGCCAGAGCAGGTGGCTGCACCCAGAGGAGGCCGTGACTCCATGGGAAGCCTGCGCTGGAGCAGTCTGTTCCTGAAGGACTGCACCCTGTGGAAAGCACCCAGGCTGGAGCAGTTTGTGAAGAACTGCAGCCTGTGAGAAGGACTCACGTTGGAGAGGTTCATGGAGGACTGTCTCCCATGGGAGGGACCCCATGCTGAAGCAGGTGAAGAGTGTGAGAAGTACTCCTCCAGAAGAGGAAGGAGCCGCAGAGACAACGTGTGGTGAACTGGCCACGACCCCCATTCCCTGTCCCCCTGCACTGCTGGGGACGAGGAGCTAGAGAAAAATTGGAAATAAAGTTAAGCCCAGGAACAACGAGGGGTGGGGGGAAGGTGTTTTTTAGGATTTGGTTTTATTTCTCATTATTCTGCTCTGTTTTTATTGGTAGCAAATTAGATGTATTTTTTTCCCCAAGTCGAGATTCTTTTGCCCGTGATCACGATTAGTGAGTGATCCCTCACTCTCCTTGTCTCAACTCACAAGGTTTTACCTTTTTTTTTCCTTCTGATTCTCCTCCCCATCCCATTTGGGCGTAAACCATGACACCTTATTACTTTATTCTGGTACACAATCAATCAATAAAATAAAGAGTACATTAACAACGAAAAAATACACAAATATCTATTAACCTTTTATAAACCACAGTTCCTTTTTACCACCACTACTGTATGAAGGTACATTAAATTGTGGCCTACTCCTGATGAGCAAAATATTAAGAACACAAGAGAAATAGAGGAGAGCACTTGATCATTAAACCATGACCATTACGAATTATTAATGTCATAATGAACTATCCTCCTTGGCATTAAAGTACAATATATATGTTAATTCAACTATGCAAAGTTATTATGCTAAAAAGCTAAGCATGGTCAACTTCTTTATATAAGTACTAAATAAAATCACTATTGATTTTGGTTGATTTTGGAATGCTAGCTACGAAATTAGGACATTTTTAATTTATTGGTCCATGTTTGTTTCCTCCAAGCTTCTTAAAAGAGATATCTGGTGAAGTGGTGTTCTATTTATTTTCAGAATGTTTTTAAATACTAGAAAAATTCCAAGGAATTGAGGTAAAATGCATATGAACCAATATTTTAAAAGAAAAATATGGGTAGTTACAGGACTAAATTTCTGTCTGATACCTATTCTGGGCAAAAAAAAAAATAGCTTGCCTAATATGTGGATTGATTAATAAGGAATTAAAGATGGCAAAATGTAAATCAGAATTAAAGATGGCAAAATACAAATCAGAATTAAAGTGTAAGAACAGATCTTGCTAAAATAATATAGTGGATTTTTTCTTAAGACTGCAGGCTTGGATGAAAAAGCCAATAATGTCAAAGCAGTAGAAATCACTAGGGTATTTGACTTCACACCAGAAACAAGTTGTACAAGAACTAGGAGGATATGAAATGAATATGTATATGTTGAACTTTTTACAACTGGTTGACTGATAATCTTTGACATGTAATTGCAAACAGAGTATATATTTAGCTGAGTTTCTAAACAGATAATGCTGAAAAGAGAGGCCACTGAACAGCTACCTAATCAAGTAGACACCAAAAGTACACTTTTATCAACTGTCAAGTTATACATGAAGGAATAAAGAATAATGTATTAGCCCCTTCACTCTTGGAAATTACTGACTTTGGAGAAGATCATGACTTCTGAGTATAACATAGTCAGAAGAGCCAATATGGTTCCTGGGTATATAAACTGAAGGATTCTGAGTGTCTTAACAGAAATTATACAACGTCTCAATTTGGCGAGGTATCACAGCTGTAGGATTACTCCTTCTAGTTCTGGCCTCTACACTTCAGATTGGGTATCAAAATATTAAGAAGATCACATAGGTAACTTAAGCTACCCACCAGTTATCACATATAGAACTGAAAGGGGAATTAAACATTCCTCTATCTCACAGGCAACCACACAGAAAGATCTGGCCTAGTCTATACAAGCTCAGACAAGAAATAAGTCATGAACTTTCAACAGGCAAGGCAATTAAGCATCAGAAAAACTTACCAACAGCTATGACGGATTTTCTGTCACTGGAAAATTTTAAAACAATATTGGATATTTTTTCTGAAAGTGACATCACAACTCAAGGAGATATAATGGGCTTGAAAAGGGAGTCAGTTAAAGCACATCCTATATCTTGGTCTATGCATTTACCACTGGATAATTGCTGTAGTTCCTTCTGGCTTTAAAATCTGCTACATTAGGAGAATAGCAATATGTTTCAGAGTCATAACTGGGATTTGAAGATTAATATGCAGCATTTTCCTGCTTAACACTGAGTAGATGTTTTGGTTGTCATCTTACTTGGTCAGAGTACGTAATAAGACAGGGAATTTTAAATTCTGCCATCTTTATTGTTTCCAGTATTTGCATGTATACATATATATATGTATGACTGTTTGGGCTTATTTTACACCAGCATCCTGATGCTGAAACTTTTGGAAAGGCTAGAAAGTAGAATCCTTAGTTTGACAGAGACTCTTGAGTATAATGTGAGGTCCTGGTCCTTCAGCTCCTCATTGAAAGTTCTCAAAATGGGCTAGGGTAAGCTTAACCATCTGTTCAAGCTTCCTCTGTCATAGATATTGACACTTGCCAAAGGAAGCTCCACTTTCCAAAACAGCTCTCTTCTCTTCAATCATTACAGCTCTGAGTTAATCAAACTTCATGAAACCCAGTCCCTCAACCAATCTTTACCACCTAATTTGGACCTCTTTTTCCAAGATTCCACTCCTGGTTTCCACAAACATCCTCTGAGACCTTCAGCAAAAAGTCATTCTACATCTTCTACTACAAATACGCAGCTGTTTATCTAAACTCATTTCACACATCTTTTACCTGCTTATCATCTCTGTTGAAGCGGTAAGGTCTTGGCTATAAGAACCAATTAATCAATAAACCATTGCAGAATATCCTATTGTGAGGACCCTGATTTAGTTGTTATTATAGTGCCATGCACCAATAAGTTAACAAAGAACTCATGAAGTTCACAGAACTCACAGCATGAGAGATAATGTGCACATTATAATATCTTCTTTTCATATATTCAATTAAATCATATAAATCCACTCAGAAGCTTAATTTTTACTCTGTCAGAGGTCTTTTATTATGTTATTATGGTCACATGTAACAGCAAGAAATCAGTGAAGGAAATCTATCCACAATGCATCTTAGTTAATATTTTTCTAAGTGAGTTGAAAACTCAATCTGCTTCCACAAGTTTAAGGTGTCCCTATACTTAAGTCTTCATTGAAGTATCCTTCCCGTGAGCAGTTTCACGATGACTGGTAAGTCTTAGTCACACTTTACCATACATCTTCTCTACAGTGCTTAATATATTCTAAAAAGCCAAGAATTTGACAAACAGCAATTATTAAACACCAGCCCAGGTGCAAAAGCAGCTTTACAAAGATTAATAAAAATACAAGGGTAATAAAGCAAGACCTTTCAACTCGTGGAAAAAAATAATCCCTTTTATAAGATTTCTGATATTTAGGGTTATTGAGGCTGGAATGACTTTGTCTTTGTTATCGATTTCCAAGTCTACATGATCATTGCTCTTTAAACATTGCAGAGTCATACTGTGCTTTGCTGCAGACTCTAAACCAACAAGCAATAGAAAGGTCACATGAGTCCCAAAGCCAAGAAATACCATGTGAGGTTTTTTTTCATCTTCAGCTGACACATGCAACTTGTTTAGACCTCTTTCTTTGTCAAAAGTAAAAATTACTTCCCACCTACCTCCCTTCCTCCCTCCAGCTTGTTGTTCAGTGATTAGCAGCAGTCTTTGTAGACAATTATTTCTCCTTTTGTATTAATCAGTAGGGGCAGAATGACTCACTCCACCACAGAACATGAAAGTCCTGCTGGGTCATCTGCCCTTTCCTCCACTGGAGCAGGAGATACAAGCTGATGCCCAATGCAGTCAATGCTGAAATAGCTCTGCCTACTCTTTTTCCAGCCTAATAGATAAATTATCAGGGAAGTTTCTCCTTAACCGATGATTCAGAAGTTTTTATTTTTACTTCAGAAGTGTGTAGATGAAGAAAGAATCTGCTCAGTAAACATTTCAGGGAACAGTAATTTCAGGTAGATGAAAACTAAACTGTTCAAAGACTCTTCTACCCTGCCAGAGTAGTCTAAAGACAATTTTGGTCTGTCTTAGCATAACGAGAGTTAGGTTCAGAAATCAAACCACATCTTGATGTCCATTAGCACCTGCTGTCAAAAAGCCAGAGGCCCCAGTTTTCCGTCTCCATGTTGTGCTCTGCACATCAACTCTCCCTATTGCCCTTCAAACTTGAGAAGAAAGGAGATTTTTCTTTGCTATCCTTCAAGAGCTACTCTCTCGCTTAAACAGCTCCTGCACCCTCCCCTGAAGGAGGCTGCACTTGAACAGCAGCAAAGGGAGACTGATTTTACAAGAATGCCTCTGAAAGGGAGACTCTTTAGCCGTAAGGGGCACAGGACGAGTGTAATAATTATTACTGTCTTTTCAGTGGTCATTACACAGATCCAGAGAAGAGAGGAAACTGTGTGGGATATCTAATGCAGTAGAAAAAAAAACACCTAAGCTGTTACTAATATCTTAATATCTGTGCAATATTTAGCAGAAGAGTCTTACCATACTTCACCCTCTCAGTAGGGAGAAATTACAATGCTACATGAATAATAGATGAAGTGCTATTTTGATGATGTAAATTAGTATTAATGCAGAAGATTATTTTAATAGTGTGCATAAATGGAGTTTTCAGTGCTGAAAGGAACCCTAATTAAATCTGATTCTTTCAACCATTCGGTGCTACGCCACTCAGCATTTTGGCAGGGGGGGAGGAGGTTTGTTTTCTCTAACACTTATTTCTGTCTCCTCTTTAAATCATTTATTGTTATATTTAGTCACTACAATCAAAAAGTAAAATAAAAACCTAATGATGAGGTCAAACAAGAAGCCTTTTAATAATGCAGAACATGCTGCACCAGAAGGAAAACATGCCAGCACCTAGGGAGAGTCATAGTGGGGACAGGCGTGCTTTAACGCTAGGAAGCAGGAGAAACAACTTTCCATTCTTCTTGCTTGTTTTCCTGTAACAAAGCCTTGGAATTTCATCAGCACAGAACAGTCAAGAACAATTCCCTGCAGAAAGCACAAGAGATTTTGCTGCTTTGACCTTATCTTTGCCTGTTGCATGTACCTGGGTCACACTTGTACAGTGATATGCATTCACCATCACCATGTAAGTGGAGCACTGCATTAAATGTGACTCAGGAAAAAGAGGCAGTCATATAACATCTTTCAAGGGTCTTTATCCCACAGCAAGTTCCCATGTAGCATGCAGCTACCTGAATCCCTGTTTGCATAAGACTAACCAGCCTATTTGGACTATCCTTCTAAGTGCTTCTAAATCACGTTTTCTAACCCATTTCAATAAAGGAATTATATCAATGAGATCACCCAGGAATGCTTAGGACCATGAAGAGCATGGCCAGCCTCTTTGCATTGCAGAAAATGCAAAGCCAGGAAGATGCTATGATAATTTGACAACTCTTCTCAAGCTCCACTTCCCCTCCTTCATAAGGGGTGTGGGATCAGGATGAATCAATAAAATGTGTTTATTTACCTTAAAAAGGCATTCTTTTTTTTTTTTTACTTCTAGGCTAAATAAGCGTGGGTCAACAATTCACTAGCTTCCAGGAGAAGCCCAGGCAGCTCTACCTTGCCTTCGTCTCTCTGAACAGGCAGAGCAGCTGCATCAACCCTGCTGTGAAAAGACCACATCAGCTGTTGGCAATGACAACAGCAGTAATGTTGTGTGTAGGCTATTTTCACTGCAATTCTTCTGGGGCAGCGGCTATGTTGTAGTACATTCTTCATTAAATGGCTAATACATTATGAGGTGTTGTACAGTACTAGATTACATGGAACCTCACCTTCCAACAATTGTTTCTTGCTCTTCCTTGGTGAGACAGTATTCAAACAAAAGTGTAATCTCCCAGGTTATGTTCCCAGTGCTCAACTCTTCCAAACACTGCCCGACAATAAAATATCCATCATTATACGTTCACCTTCCACAATGTGTCTTTCTGCTATACGTGACCAGTCCTCACCAAAAGCAGCCAGTGGTCTCCACTCTCCAAGAAAATTACAATTGTAGTCAATGCTCCTACTCTCCCTCCTTGAGAAACATCACAAGACATGTTTTACCAGAGTTAGGATTAATATTTTGGTTCTCTAGTGAGATCCTGGCGTCTTGTTGCCAAGAGTAGCTCCACCAAAATCAGTTAAAGAAAAAAATTAAGATCTAGAAGGACAAAACCAGAATCTACAACAAACATGCAAAAATCCAGGATAGTAATAAAAATAAGAGTTCCCTATAAGAACAGTAGAGGTCCTTGAAATATGACAATCTTTTCAGCTCTACATGTGCCAGATGCAGAGTGTAGTGACTGGAGGTTACTCTACAGTGTAGCAGGGGCCAGCCACTGTCTTCCACAGACCCTGCTCAAAGGTGGTTTAAAGCTACGATTGCATCTACATCTGCACAGAGGGAAGGTACAGTATTACTGTACAGCCTGCACATGCTAGTCATTTGAGCAATATTTAGGGCCATGTATTGTGCTATGAAGCATAATAAACATTGACAAAATATCAATGGTACATTCATTTGAAGAATCAGCATTTATGTATTTTGTGATGGGGCCATTTCACAATTTGTTGCAAAATTGCTTTGTGCTGTAAAATGCATTATCCAATAGTTTCTAATGTATGGTCACAATGCATTATTGCAGCACTGAGGTTAAGCTCAGGTGTTTATTACTGAGGCATTTTGAATTTGGTACAGCTCATAAAGGAGAAGTCAGGAGTGACTAAGCCATTTTGGTAGAAATTTGAGTTCATGGAATACTTAAGCGAGAATGACTGGAGGGGCCATTGACAACAGACTGTAGAGTCTTTGCGTGCAAGAGACAGAATGAGTCTTACTTCAAGATGCTTTGCTTTTGTTCTGGTGATGTTGATACAGAAATAAATGCCTGTTTATGGAAAATTGAGATTTATTTTTTTTTTTTAGGCAAAGAAAAGTTTAGAAAGAGTTTAGGTATTTTCTGGCCTCCTGAGGCCTTCAATAACATCCTCTACCAGATACAGCTTGAGATTACCACCTCTGTACAACCAGGCTTCACCCCCAGTAGATGTTACTTGCTCCTTAGACCTGTCAGAACAGCAGATGGTATCAGTGCACCTCAACCTACCTCAGAAAAAATGAGATAGGTTAACAAAGACCTACTGCTTCCGAGAATTTAGGGATCTACACCCCAGGCCATGGAAAAAAGCTAAGGAGTAAAGCTGTCACAGTCAAGCCATAGGTACTTCTGATGCACATATATACTCATCAGCTAAGTCACATGTGTTTCTCCTCCTAAATCACATCTTCCTACTAAAGAAAACATCATCTTGAAGTGAGCAATCACCACTTCTTCCTCCTCCAGATCACTCACCTTTTCAAGGATGTGCATAAAATACACCACCTGACTGCTGATGGCCAGCTCCAACACCTTGCTCCAGGGAGGCAGCATTGCACACTTGACTGATACATTATCCACTCTCCACACCACAGGTTATTGTGTTGGTTTGTTTGGGGTTTTTTCTCCCCATTGATTGCATCCAACCATAGAATTGAATTTGGAGGACAAACATTTATTGACCAAGTGCCACCTACACATTTTGGACCTGGGTACAACTACAGCACACAATGAAGTGCAGAAAAAAGATCGTCAAGAAAGCCAGTGAGTTCACAAGCCCCAGAATGAGTATATGGAAATGTCAGTTCAGGTCCAGCACTAATAAATCTATTTCAACACTGATGTCTGTGGATAGCTCTAAATTTCTTCTATGACTTGCACTGTGTGGCTGAGGCGTGCCTCCACTGTGCTCTCCTTCAGCGCCAATGCCAGGGTGAGATTTTTCAGTAAGACCTGCACTTTTCACAAATATGGGAGGTTAAAATAATCTGTAGCTAATAATTAACTCATTTTATATAACTTAAAATTTCTTGTAACATTATATTAAAAAATACAGTGTAGTCATAGACCTAAAGGTATATTATTGCCATCAGTGTCATAAAAATTGCTCTCAGAGAAGCAATAATGAGAACTCCAGCATTGCATATTCTCAGCCAACTTTCAGAATATGTAATATGTCCCTGCTACTTGTCTGCAGTCATTAAGGAGGTCATCTGACAAGACAGACCTGAACTTGGACTTCAATATTTTCATCATGGAAATTTCAGCTTCACTCAGATGTGTTGACCTGAAACATGCACTTAATCAAAAGAGAACTCCACTCAGAAAGAGAAAGCTGAGTCTTTTCCAGTAATGGCTAAAAATATGGTGGATGTGGCTGTGCATTTAATTGCATATCTGTTTGCAAAGTTATAATTTCCATTCCAGGTCATTGACATTTACTTTCAAGACATTCCAATCTGATTAGAAATTCTGCATGTAAGTCTAACAAACAAGAAGCTAGTGAACAAGTGAGTATGGTGCAGCTGAAGACAGAAAGTCACATCTCAAAATCTTCTGTACCATTTTCCAAATAGCCTTATTTCTTCTCTGATTTTCTTTTGAAATGTAGATAAAAGAAATCTGTGTTGAACTAAGTCATCTATGCTCAAGCTTCTTTCTGAAAGCATTTACTGATTAAAAAATTTGTGTCAGTTTTCCCTTCACTTTGAATGTCAAGATTAAGGTCTTCAAGTTTGGATGCCAGCTAAACAGTGAAAGCCAAACTAGGCAACTGTGGAGGACCACCAAGTTCTTCATACTGCTTAACTTTCTCATCCAAGAAGTGGCATATTTCTGGAAGAAGATTTTTAAATCTTTTCACTGTTTTTCCATTTCTCTTGCACTGTCATGTGGAGAAGGTAGGCAGCTGTAATGTTCATTATTAAAAGATAATTTTAAAAACATAAGTAATGGAATCTGACAGGGATGAAATTTGTTGCCCTCAGGACAGTCTGTGCTACCAAAGGACTGCTGTTTACCTTACGAGGGCCTGGAAAGATAACTCTTTCCTGTGCAACAGATCAGTATCATCACTGGCGCAAGGGAAAACCACCAGCTGCTCTTATTGATCGAAACAAGTTGTGGAATAAGCACTTTCATGTCTTCGATTTACCTTATGAACAGCAGGACAACGTTTCCTTGCAATGTTTTCTTTTGTTAAGAGTTCTAAACAGTTCTACTTTGAAATTGTGCTCTATGGACATTATTCAAATGAGTACTGGGTTGTGGCGACAGCAGCTGCTGACTCATTTAAGAGGAAGACAGTGAGCACGCATGCCTCCAACTTGTTTCAATTTCCCCTCAGATTTCCCTATTACAACTTCAATTTTCCTTGCTGCCACACTCCTAGAAATCTGGATACCATACACAACATTCAGAATATATATTTATAGTTATCAGAAAATAAGTTTGCACTTGCAAGGTGACCCTCTTCTACCAGCTGGGCATCTTCATTGCATTTCTTTTTGGCATAGATTTCTGGTGCAAGATATACTGTTGCAGCTTCACGTTTAATTCCTAAACATGTGAGTAGGACCAACATCAGCCTCAGATCTGGGGGTATATAAGTTCTTCCACACTGGCTGACCTCTTGGCTGTTCTGTTTGGAAGACTTGACCAGGTTGAAAGGAAGGTACTCCAGGCCTTGCTCTGCACATGTCACGTTACATAATCCTTGATTAAAAGTAAGTAAATAGAGATAGGACTAGAATCCCTTTGTTTAACTTCTATTCCACCGTATCTTGTAACAGTAAACTAGCTTCAGTAAAATACATGATTAAGATTTTGCTTTCAGTGACATGATATTTGAAGATGGGGAAGGCCTAGAGGCAACATGGACAGAGCTCTGGATGAGGCTCTGACCACTAGTTCGTTACATACATATTCATCACAGTATTGCCTTCAAAGAGAAAACAACTTCCTCACACTGCAACCTTTCCGTCAGCCAGGGACCCCAAGGGGACGGAGGCATCTAAGATATATGCCTGATTCAGACATAGGCACTCTACAGAGTGCACTTGAACTCACTTGTCTGCTCCAACACCAGTTGGTTGTTTAATGCCAGACTGTATGTGACTCTCTGCCCCATGGGTGGTAGCTCATGGGGAGAACTGAGTTTGCAGGGATCCTAGATTCCTCAAGCTTCCTTTTTCTCACCATGGAGGGTGGCAAGGCAGGGGCACAGATACACAGTTTTTTGTCTTCTTACATGTAAATTAGAAGTGCTTATGACATTTTCCCAGATCTTGTCCTTGGCTTAATTTTTGCACCTACTGTCAGCAGAATGCTGAACAAGTCTCTGGAAAACCAAATAGTAGGTATCCTGAACTAGGCATGTTGATGGATACATCAGAGATTACTTGCCTCAGCTTTCTGTATTTCTAAAACTCAAATAATGATTGTTACTTACCTTGAGGGCATACTGGGAAGCTTAATTCATTAACTGTGTTCATAAAGCAGAGCAGTGTCTTTTGGCTCCTAATTTAAATTCAGTAGCCAATGTTAAGTTCATAAATCAATATGTAGAGACGTGAATAAAAAAGATTTGTCTGTCAAAAAGTTTGGGTCCATTCATCTCTCAGCAAGAACTCTCCTACTCTCCGTACTTTTAATTGACTCAGCTGAGAATTGGGAACCAAACATCTGACCATTATGATCTAAATCTGTGTTTGTCAGAGTAAAAATCCAGCCTAAATAATATGTCTGTTATACTCTCCACAACAGCAGCTATCTATGATTAAAGTGTTATTCTCATTACCTTCATTAGAAGCCTCTGCAATCAGAAGATACTTCATTGATAGGAACTTTCTGAGACTGTCTCTGCCCTGATTAAATGTCTTTGTTGCATATTTGCTATTAAATTTGAGCAAACATACATACATATATGTGAACATTTCAAATGTCCATGCCATACTCTTACCTCTGTAATACCATGGAGCAGTTTTATCTCCACATAAGCCAGAGAGTATGTTATCTTTTCCTTTATTTCTTCCCCGTTTCATGGAGCATCTGTCCATAGTATACTCATGCTATAAGAGGACTGGAAATGATCTGGACCTGCATGTGAAATGTAGCTTTCCCCACCTCCCACCCTTCTTATCCCTTCATTTCTTTTTAGATGCCATCTTCATTCTTTTCAACTTCCTTTGAAGCAGCTGATGCTTTCAGGTGATGCCATTGGTTTGACAAGGAAGCTCAAATCATTGAATATAATATAATTGTAATTCTTCAGGGTTTCTGCCAGAGGGACTGTTTTCTTCTTAGGTATAATTTGTCTCCTGTGATGCTTTAGAGGAAGATTTTACCTCTTTCTGAATCACTGCAGATTGCTACAGGCAGGCATTGGTGATAAGTTTTCTCTTTGCTGGTGAGTCTCACTGGCACGCTCACAACCTTGGAGGAAGAGCATACTCTCCTCAGATCAGAGTGGTGTAGAGTGCTAGAGCTGGACTCTTGCCTTTGTCTGTAGCATTTTGCACACCTGCCTGCTGAGTACTGAGGATGTCACAGCAAATGCCTTGATCCTCTTTGCATGCCATACTATAGCGGTGGCATTTGATTTTTTGATTATGAGTCTTGGCACAGCCTGTTATAAATGGTTTATTGGCCTGTGAAGGCAGGTGGAATAAATGTTTTATAGACCTTTCTATACTACACATTTATTATACATTTGTTTATAATTGTAAGGAATTGACCTTGTTGAACCGAGTAGTCCAGCCCTGTGTACATTCACTTCAGTGTGACCAGTTCTTTAATCAGCTAAACTCTTTCAATGGATTTTTCAAATCTCCTTATGCAATTGATTTCCAATTATTGCTGTACTCCTTTGTCTGTACAGAGTACAACGATCTAGACTAGTCACAGCTTTAACCACTTCTTGAAGTGGTGAACTTGCAGTACAGTCTGAATCTAAATAAGCCACTTGAGCCCAGTTGAGAAAACAATCCCACTTCAGGGAAGCATTTAAACACATACTCAAGAATAGTTGCTTGAGATGACTGAGATTATGATGGTTAGATTTGCAAGGATTTCCAAGACAAGCAGGACAGTGGGATAATGCAGTTAAGACCTCCCCATCTTTGCAGTTAACAGAGCAACAGGGAACAACGTGACTAGCACTTTGCTCAGATACATCAAAACACAGGAAACCAATTAACCAACCAGACAGATTTACCCAGTGGGAAGGGGAAATTGCTGCCTCAGAAAGCATCCTTACTCCTGGCAATGGTGCAAGTCTAGCTGCTTGTCTCACTTGCTGAATTTGTAGTACAGCTGGATTTGTCCTGGCCCAGTGGTCACTTCCAGCTGCTTTGGTGTTTTCATATTAATTCTGAGAGATCTCTGCATTTCTATGGGTTCTCTAATGCTAAAGTTCCAACAGATTGGCTTTACTTTTCCTCCATGTGAGATACTGTGAGAATTCTCTTAGTATCTTTCATTTCTTTTTTTCTCCACCATGAAACAGCCCATAACTCTACCTACCACCAAACTGTATTAAAACCAAACCAGTTTGTAAGAGTAAAAGCCACTTTTGTTTCTGAATACTCCCACTCTTTCTAGATTGTGGAGGGCAAATGGTAATAAATACACCAGAATTCATCCTCGTTTTCTGATAGGACTTTTACATTTGTTTTGACCCTTTGTGTTAAGATACTGGGTTAACATCTGGGCAATGCCTGGAGTCTCCAGTAGGAGGTTGGAATCCATAGCATTATTAAAAAAGAGCTGTAGTTCACTTCACCAGAAAACAGAAATTATTAAGTAGCAGACAAGGCACAAGGTCACATAAGCCAACCTAACATTTCTTATATTCTTTATTGACAAAACCATGTTGTCAGGAACATCTTTCTCACACTCTTCTCTTGTCTTCAGCAGCAGAAGCCCAGAGTGCAAGTCAGGCAGTAAGAAGATTTCTCATCCAGAAGATCCAGAATTGCTGGGGCCAAAGCTGTGAAGACTTGCCAAATCTGCTCTTAGCCCACCTCTGCTGGAGGAAATTATTACCTATCCTTACAGCCTGCTTTCCATCTTGCTTTCCTTTGTTTCCCTAAACAAAAAAATAATCAACGTTCTTCTTCAACTGTATAAGTGAGATATCAGTGGCACTTTGAGCATTATACTCCGTTAAGTACTCCATGCAGTCCTCAACAAAATAGTTGAGAGAAAATATCTTGAAAGGCAAGTGAAGACAAGAACACAATACACTAGAGACAGCGATGAACAAACAAAAGCTTTATCCGAACATATGTCTACAACCATTTTCAAATTATTAAAGAATCACAATTTTTTCACTTTGGAAGAATGGAGAAATAAGTAGTGTTTAAATCTTTAAAGAGTAAGACCTGTGGTTTTACCCCTTATTGATTCAGGTACTATTTATCTCCTCGTATATTACACTGCAACTAAATAAAAATGGTTCCTATTATATTCTATTCCTTTTAGAAAAAAAAAAACCAAACACATCCTGCCTGGGAGGAAAGCCAAAATGTTGAAAAGATATGATGAATGAGAGTAGACACTAGCTGAAGCAGGAACACTGAACAAAATATGCAAGGCATCGTCATGGTACTGCTTTTATTTTCACCAGAAAATCTGAAGTTTGCCACTTATTAAAGCAAAAGCATTTATTTTTTTTCAACTTAATAGTTAACTCCACATAGATTGAATGGTGGCTATTTTTAATTAAACATCCCTCACTGCCACAACCAGTCCCCAAACAGACAGGCTGGAATCTGCAAAAGGTATCCACAGAGTCTGCTTTTGGTTGGTTTCTGAGATGCACAAAGGAGCTGCTCCACACTGGCTCCTAGAACAGGAGGCCAGCACTTTCTTCTTCCCTATGCAAGAAGAAATCTGCAGTCAAGAGAGGGTTATAGAAATCTTTTCCTCAGTGGAGCATTTTCCTGGGTCACAAATCCTCCAGCCATTCAAAGACAGATCCAGAGCGCAGTGAAGTTTTTTGGCAATGTTTCCATGGACCTTAAGGTTCCATTTAGTTCTGCAAACATCATTAAATGCCCTACTATGTCGTAGAGATCCACAGATATGACACGTTTCCCAGGGAAGATTCATGACCCAATAGAAACCAGGTGGGATGTGCCAAAAAGTCTAAGATGGTGCTAAGTACTTAGGTTTACACATTGGGCACCAAGTGAATTACCAGTGGAGTCTTGCCACCATTCCTTCACACTTTCTTCTGAAAATTGACCTAGATGATTTGCAAATCCAAATGAAACAGTCAGCCCCTTTCAGCATGCACCAGTAAACTGAATTTGCTCTGTCCTGCTCACAGTTATCTTGGCATGAACAGTTTCCAGACAAAAGATGTGTAGTTGTGCTCATGCAGTGCCCCACCCAGGGTAGGAAAATCAGTCTCCCAAGAAAACCATCATGGAAAACCATCCCATGCTCACAGATCCTGGATCTGGCACACATGTAGCCAGTTTGATGTCCAGGTAAGGTAAGCACTGCATGCAAGCATGCCTGGACCAGAGATTTAGTTCCTCCTCACCTTTAATCTCAGGCCTTCAAGGCTGATCTTGGGTGATACCTGCTAATATCAAGACTTCTGCAAGGACTTAGGTAGGTATGTAGGCACCTAAATTTCTCAAGGTTGCCAAGTGCTCTTTCAGCAACCTTTGTATACCTCCACATCAACTACAGCTGTGCTGGTAGTAGCCTGGGTATACTTCCTCATTCTTACCTTTTGCCCCAGCTCCTTCAGGGAGACACTTATTGCTACAATTTCGTCTGTCATCTTGGTGCAGATACGACGTTTTCCACCTTGTGCTGGAGGAGTGAAATATTTCCCCTTTTTGAGGAGTGCCTTAACAGCACTATGCTTAGACAAGTGTCTGCAGGCAGGATATTCCTCTGAGGAAGTCTGTGAAGCAGCCCTCTCTTCAAAGACATTGAGAAACAGAACAGCTAATGAGACTAAACTACTGTTTTTTTAAAGCATGAGCCTTTGCTCCAAATGAAAGATTCATGTGGATTATAGCTATAAACAGAGCTCTTCCTGAGCTTCTACCTGGCTTAGGGCAGCTCTTCCTCCTCCTTTGTAGTTCCCTTAAAAAAGATGGCACCAGATCTATCTCGCCAAAGTGTCCTACCCAATCAGAAGTGGGCAAATAAAAAAAAATTGATAAATTAATCTTCTACCTATCTGTAATGCGTTTTATTAGCACTATATCTAAAAAAACCTCACCCAACTGGTGCAGAACTTCTCTTAACATGTAAGCTAGCAACACATGGAGCCACAAAAGCCAACAAGAACTAATGAAGAAGCTTTAAGTTCCTTGGCTTCATTAAAAGCCCAGGAGTTGCTCCTGCATACCTGTGCAGGATTATTAAGACCAACATTTGTGAGAGCTGTTCTGGCTGATGCACGAGCTGCAGAATCACTGCCTGTCAGATCTGTGACCAATGTGGCCTGCAACAGCAGACTCAACCTGGGTGCACTTAGCTCACTGTCTGGGACACATTTAAAGCTCTTTGTTTTCATTATGAGATGAGGATTTGCCAACCTTAGTACTTCTATATACTGACAGCTTAACTGCTGATGTCAGATTTTGCTGAAAAATGAGTTAATTTATGATTGCACAAAATGTTTGTCAAAAAGACAAAACACTTGGATCTGTTGGCAGTATATAAAAACTATAAATATGAGAGAACATAGTGACAGGAGCCAACATTTATTAAAATTATGGCCTGTAATGTTTTCAATAACCTCTTTCATTTGTTTATTATTATTTCACATCAGGAGGTTTCTAAAACCATATGATCCAGGCAGCCAGAACACGTCTAGAATACAGGTGGACAGCAAGCTTCAGCGTGAAGGACATGGGAAGGACCACAAGTAGAGATGGGAGAGAAGTCTGTCACCACATTTAATCATCCTTAGACTTCTCCATAGGTAAGTCCCACCACTCTTTCTGCCAGAGGTGCTGCTCCTTATCCAGTGACTTTCTGATGTCTTTATGACAGCTACTTGGATACTAATCATGGAAAAGTAACACCAGGAAAGTAAAAAGCAAGCTGTTTCTCTCCTGACCTTCTGAAGCCACTCTAGAGAAGCCAACACCTTTGGCTTTTTGCCAAAGATCACGGTTGCATTTGTAGGCCCTAGACGACTCCTAATCCATAAATTCATCAGGGACCTTGGTGCACTGAACAAGATGGGGACCCTCTATAACCAACTGTTCTCGTTCACTCCCACCCACCTCCTGATTGCTTTGGATCCCGGCTTCCTCCAAGAAGTAAGCTTCTCTTCAGGTGTACTCTCTTCTGGTGATTTATGTCACTGATCAGGGCTCCACTGTGCCAGTCCTCATACAGCTACAGTAGAAGGGCCTTGCTGTAGTGAGACTTACATCTAAAGGCTCATAGATAAAGGGGAGGAAGGGGATTAGATGTCCAGAGAAAGCAAGTAATTCACTTGAGGATAAATCATGACTGAACTGGCGAGAGATTTTAGGAAACCTAAAGATGACACAAAGCTTAGCTCCATGTCAACTAATCCTGACCATTAGTGGTTTTCTCCCTGCCCTAACCTGTCTTTTATCTTCACTCCTATTGTATTCTCATGCATAATATTCCCCTTTTACCTATACCTTTCTCTCTCTCTTAGGGAATTCCCTGGTCTTCATGCTCTTCTCCCTTGTTCTCTGCTTCACTAATGTTTTTTTCCTGCTACTGACCCCCAGTGAAAATAACATTGTGGCTTTCACTTCCTCACATTGTCTTTAGTGTTTGCATGTCTCAAGCTGTTCTTGGCCTTGCTGGTCCAGAGAGCAACTGAAGGAAGAACCACCAGTATGAGACCAGCAGAATTCCAGATAGACAGCACAACAGAGTCACTCTACTGTCAATGCATGAACCTTCCCACAGCGCTTGCTCCAATTTTCCATTTGTCTTGGTTTTAAACAGATTGTCCAATCACTCCTTTAGGGGACTATAGTGTATTGCTCAGCACTTAATCATTGTCATTTATTGGCACTGCTATGCCAAAGATACCATCCCCTTTCCATGGAGCATGCAACACCAACCAGGCTCCTCTCAAATCAGACTCGAGTCAATGACATAGAGATATTTCCACTAATCATTATTGAGATCACTATGAATCTGTGTATTTAGTAATACTAAACTCCTCTGTTAATCTGAACACTGGGAGAAGCTGAAAACATTATTTCTCTTTTATACTAAAACCCAGATGTGGAGTTCTGGGGAAAGCCTGCGTGGAAGATATATGCTTCTTTGCCATTTTGATTCTTTGGGCTCAATTCAATTGCCCAAAAATAAGTGTGTAGTGACTTTTGAGATGCCAGTGCCATCCAAGATGGCTGCACAGGTATGCCACAGGACCTACAGGAAAGGCAGTTTCCGGCAGGATGGCTTTGGGACTCTGAAATGGTCCTAGATACCTTTAATTGGGAAAAAAAAAGTGTTGCTCCCTTTCCTGCTAAGTCCAAAATGGGAGTGTGGTAGACCACAATTTCAAGCTTAGCTTATCATTTTCCCAGGCTGTTATCTCCTGCATAGCTAGCAGGGAACAAACTGGCATGACTGAGACCCCTCTGGCCCTTGGATTCCTAGTTGCTTTTAACTTTTGCTGCTGAAGAGAAGGAGTAACAACTCAGTCTCTCAAAACACCTTGTCTAATCCATCTAGCCAGATGGGGTGGAGATCTGAGCAAGGAGAACCATATATTCTGACAGAATGTGTTCTAGGTTTTTCAGGAGAAACTTTGGCCGTCACAGATCCTTTTTTTTGTCTTGGAGGGAAAAACTAGTCAGATAAACGGCCAATATAATGATATGGTCCATTGACCTTGAAAGTGTGAGCAGTCAGGCAAAGAAGCTGCATTAGCAGAAAACAAAGAGATAGCTGCAGCAGTTAACCTATTCCAGTACTTAGAGGGTCACAGTAATGCTAAGTGTGCTTTCCTGTTGGGACTTGTGCCATGAAAGGGCACTCTGAAGACAACATGGAGAGTTTCTAACATTTCCCAGAGACAATCTCCTCAGCCTCTATTTGAGGAACTAAGTTGTGGTATTCACCAGTGCTCCTCCCAATAGGTCCTCAGCAGTGTGTCCGTCACTCATGTTTTCAAAAGCACTTGTGATGTTAAACATTTCTCCTGAAGTCCAAATGTCTCTCTACACAAGCTTCTTTACCAGCAAACTTTTACTTTTCCTGGTGTCTTTACATTAATACAGCAAAGATCTTCAGTCATTACATCTTAGGACACTGGGGAGACAGTGGATTTTGCTGCCAACAGAAAAGTCAACATTGAGCAATTTTACTGGAGTTTTGCACATGCAATCATAAGGAAAGATATTGTCTAAGAAGCAAAGCAAATGAATAGATGGTTTTAATTACATTATCTGTTTGTCGTGATGTGGCAGGTTAGCCCTGGCTAAGGGTCAAAATTCCACCCAGCCGCTCTCTCACTCTCATTCAATACAACAGGGGGAGAAACCAGGATTACAAACCTCGTGACTCTATATTGAGTCTGGGAGATCACTTATCAGTTGCTGTTATGGGCAAACAGACTCAAACCAAGGAAAATTAATGTAATTTCTTGCCAATTAAAGTAGATCCAGATAGTGGGAAACAAAAACAACACATTCCCCCCTGATTTTCCCCAGGCCCAACTATACCCCTCCACTCCCAAATCCCGAGGGGCACAGGGGTGGGGATGGGGGTTGCAGTGGGTCCCTCACAGCCCCTCTCAGCCGCTCCTCCCTCCTCACACGTCTTTCTGCTCCAGCACAGGCCCTTCCCCAGGCTGCAGCCCTTCAGGGACACCCTGCTCCCGCCTGGGCTCTCCATGGCCGCAGCTCCTGCAGGAAATATCCCCCTGTTACAGCATTTCAAGTTTAAGGAGCATTGTAAATCTGTTTTAGCTTAAAAATCAATTATAAGGATACAATACTAGCTGAACAAATGGAAGGAAAACAACTGGAGGAAATTTACATTTCATGGATCTTATGGAAAATTCATAACAGGACATTTGAAGACATGTTTGTGGGGCAGGTTTGGTCTCACTTTTTCAAACTGCACGCTCAGCTAGATGATAAACTCTAGAGGTTCCTTGTTGAGTAGGTAGATCAGTCTCAGAGCTCTTGTGATCTTCAGCAGGTTAAGGTTGGCAAAAGCCACACAAGCCTAGACCAAATGTGAATAAGTACAAGTTTTCTTCATAGCCAGGAAATAAAGCCTACTGCCCTTCTCTAACGCCCTGAAGCCCATCATGTGGGTATGGCAACGAGGCAAGGCGGGCAACCACTGCACAGCAAGTCTTTCTCTTCTGCATGTGGACCAGGTCTTCTTGAACTGAGCAGTAAGGATTAGTTGTAACATCTCAGCTTGCTCCCCAGAGCAACTGTGAGTCAGACCTTAATTTCTTTTATCCACAGTTTGTTTCCTGCTTGTACTGCTGGGGTTCAGTTGAGTTGGATGCATGGCAAGTTGCTAAAACAGTTCTCATATGGAGAAAAAGCAAGTTTAACATACTTTGAACGTATATTTTTGGTCCTACGTGTACCTGGAAGCCCTGTTTGAAGAGAGGTAATAAACTGTCAGGACACCTCAATATCCTAGTTAGACAATCTAGACATCATCAAGAAAGATCGCAGATGCTGAAATCCCAAGGGAAGAAAAGGTAGCAATAAAGTGAAAAACCCAGCAATGTTTCTTTCCTCCATCACAGTCCTGATAAGGAAATTAGCTTTGGTGGTTCTCAATACCACAACACAACTGAAACTCAAAGGAAACAATTCTCCTTCTCTGAACTTCATCACAGTGTTCACAAATTCCCCATCCTGTAACAGGGCAGGCTTCGTGTGCCCACTCTTTTATCTGTCTCCTGTGAAGCCATAGACGTCAATTCTGCTTAAAAAAAAAGGAAAAAAAGAAAAAAAAGGAAAAAAAGAAAAAAAAAGGGGGGGGGTGGTGGCAGTGAGATCACAATGTACCTCAGCCAAGGTTCAACGTACTTTTCATCGTCAGCAAATTGAAAAATCTCAGCGTAAGTTGGAAGTGGAAATAAATGAGCTCTGAGATCTCTGCCTCGGTGGGAGAATTTGTTTTGTCTTTTCTTCTTGGCTGCTTGAGAGTATTTTTTTTTTCTGAACTTTCTTGCCTCTTGCCTTACTGTGTTACAAGCAAAACAAAAAAAACCCAGACAACACAGTCTGTTAGGTAACACGGAAAAGAGGGCAAACTGACTGCCCAGCTGAAGGCATCACGAGCAGATACTTTCTAGGGAAAAAGGTGGGAAAGATACAGCTGTCTCTGCAGATGCCAGTGCCAAAGACCCATTTCCAGACACAGGAACTGGACTACGTGCAGACAAACAGCTGTACTATGAAGTAAACTCATGAGTAGGCATTAAATTATATGAGACAGCCCATAGGAAAAAGAAATGGCTCCCCCCCACCCTGAGCATTGACCCTCTCTGTCTGGCCAAGACCTCCCAAAGGTTCAGTCAGACAGTGTGAAGTTCAGGATGCCAAATCCTATTTTGGTGTGTGGTTTTATAGTAGAAACACTTGGAATAAGTGCTCAGGCTCCCTGCAGAGGGGAAGGATTTTTCTGAAAATGTTCTATAAAAGCCAGGCATGAAAGCCAAAAGCACCCATGCTAGGAAACAGGAAATGCTGAGAACAGATTGGTCCCTCTCCTCTTCAGGATCTAAGTGTCTTAGTGCAATATTAATTTAAACCTTCTCCTTAAGATAAGAGCTACCTTTCAAGGAGATCACTGGAAGTGCAAGGGGTCTGCCTAGGATATTGACGTGGAATCACATGTGGGAAACCTCTGAAAATGCAAGCCTGGCCAGATCCTCATCTCTTTATTTCTCTGTCAGACAGTTTCGCTTGATGAGATCTTGTCCCAAAACTGTTCCACTCTTATGCAAGGTGAGGAACCCCACCTGAAGGACCAGCCAGGATTACAGAGCTAACGCCAACCTGGGCAATGTAAAAATCTTAGCAACTGTTCCATCAATAAGAGGATGTTATTTTGAAACTGTGGAGAAAAACACACATGAAGAACAAGCTATGATAATGAATTTTAAGTAGCAATTTAATGCTAACAGGGCAGCATAATCTTTCAGGCTGATGAACAGTCTAATTAAGACTAATTTATGAATAATAATTCAATCTAAAAAGCCTGTGTTTGTTTGTATGCATATGTGTGTTTGTGCAAATAGTGACTCTGCCTCAGCACTTGGTAATCCTGGGTGTGCTCTGGTAAGGGTGCTAATGAACCATAAAGTACGGAGATCGAGCTGTCCAACAATGCTTCATAATAAGAATAGGAAATGAAGTGTAAAAAAGGGACTGGATATAAATGCACTAAATGTTGCTGGTTTTTTTCCACCAATGAATGCAATTGTACCAGGCAGCACCAGAGGTGTTTCAGATGCACTCTTTGATAGTTCATTCTCCTGAAGTAGAGGAAGTTTTGTTTCTCTCGCATGAGATTTAAGAATCACACACCAAATTCCCTGTTGTAAGGTTATTAAAAATATTTTTATCTGTCATAAAGCAAAATCTATGAATTCCCTGAGAGGAGAAATAACGAAAAATAAATCCCTCCTATCATTTGTTGTAAAGCAATGATTGCAGAGCCAGCATCAAGTTCTTATATATTTTGGTCTCTGGTTCTTATCTCTTAAACAAGTGTTTCTAAGCAGGATTAGATTTACATTGCTGATAATGTGTAGAGCAATGTTTCTCGGCACAATGCAGAAGGAACCAAAAGAAGAAAACATAATGTTTTCCATTTCTTTGTTTCTTTGCAAAAAACAGTCATTAAGAACTTTGCTGAGAGATTACATTGGTGTGATCAGTGTCTGCCTTTTTATTTTTTTCACTTGGGCATAAGATATACAAGCAGAAGGACATAAATAGCAGTAGGAGAGAAGAATTACCTACTTTTCGCACAGAACAGTGGAGAAACCACTACCACAGTACTGTGATTTACTTAATTTCAAGCCACATTCTTCTTTACAGTTGCAGTAGAAGATAAGGAAGAAGAGAAAGGCAATATATATCAATCTGTAATGCATGGTTCACATGTAGTAGCTCATAGTAATCTGCAGTTGTATCTAAAAATAGGCCACAAAATGGGAGAGATATAAATATATAGATATATAGATATCTCTCTCTCTCCCTTTAAAGTTTCAGCAAAAATTTTTCTGCTTTTTCAAACAATGAAGCTAGGAGAAAAAAGATGCACCTACATCATTTCTGAATTCAGACTTACCAAAAGTAGGGAACAGCTGGATGCTGAAGTGCCCAGCTTTTGAGGGAAGTGAGAAAGAGAAGTAGGATGATGAGAGGGTGTCATAGTGAGAGACTTCAGTGGCAGGTGAATGAATACCAGGTTGGAGTTATGTTGGGTAAAGTGAGAGCCAGGTCGTACTGTACTGTCCTGAGTACAGCACAAATACAGGTAATGCTCAGTATATGCTCTACTTTTCCTAAAGGGCTGCTGTTATTACTGGGAGGATAAAACAGTTTATAGAAAGGAAATTATTCTGAAATAATTTGGAAATGCTGCTTGAAAGCATCTGCTGTTCTTATAGGGTATTGTTGCAGATAACTGCCTGCTTTATAACCAAGCAGAGGAATTTCGTGAATACAGGTTTACATAAGGTTTACAAAGGCATATTAAGATGTGAGATAGGAACTCAGTATGCTCTACAAAAGAGCCTAAGAAAGGAATTGTAGAGGATTAGGCATCCACCCTGTTTAGGTCCTTTTGCAAGTGCTTGAGGCACCCTTATTCAACTCTGCAGAAATCCCTTAGGAAACTCCCCAAACGTTAATCACGTCCCTTTAAATGAAGTTTGAACCTTTAATTTCATGTCCCAAGTACAGAAATGAATCATGAGTGGAATTTTCCCTTCACTTTTCAGCTCTTCTCTGAGCCTTCCCTTCCCCCTCTCGGCATCTTCAGTGAGACACAGGCTGTACTTGCAGAGCACACAAAGGCACTTTTTTTTTTTTTTTTTTCCTAGAGGAAAACAAGCAAAAGTGAGCTGTCAAGACAGGACTGCATGTGTTCACTGATCTGACACATTTTGACTGATCTCTCCTCTTTGTCCCTTGTGTTCCTGTCTCAGCCCTCTATCTTTGTCCTCAACTTCCACTAAGATCAACAGAAAGATTTTTATAACGCCCTAATTGTTATTTGCAAACAGCAAGTTTGGAGATTGGACGGTTTCAAATTTTTCCCTTAAATGTATGCTTTCACTGTGGAAAAAGCAGGGTCCTTAGAAAATTTCAGAAAAATTTTCTTCTGCAATTTGAGGGAATGAGGCAGAGGAAAGAAGCAGATTTGAGGTAATTTAAAGTAAACCTAGGGAAGTAAATCTTCCATAGATTTAAAGTAATTGTTTCACTGTTTTCATTATGATTTTTTAGCACCCTAATGCTCACCTCCATGCTTCACTTATCTGCAGTCTCCTGTCCACTCTCTTTGTGTCTGCTGAACTGCAGTTTCAGCACAATATATTGCACAGAATCTCTGGATCTCTCTAAAACTCTCAATCTAGCAAGAATACTCCATCCCAGGTTTTGGAAGAATGAGACAAATTTTTCCTGTCCTTGCTTCTTTTGGCTGGTAGGGACAGTTATGGGACTGGAAGCAGGTGGGCTGACACCCAGGCAACCAAGAGGAGCAGAAGGGACAAGAACCAAGTGATTGGAAATGTGATGAGGAGCCTGAGGGCTGTAGGGCAGGGGAAGGGAACAGCATTGCAATGAACAGAGGACAAGGTCGGGGCAGTGCCACAGCCCCCCGAACAGCAAATACAATTCCCCGAGCTGTATCAATTCCCTGGGATCCTGCAGCTCACTTAGTCCCACTGCAAATGGGGCACAAGGGAAAGTATGCAGCCCAACTACCATATCATCACAAGCATCCACAAAACCTGCACAGGGGGATGCATGCTGGTACTTTGCCATCCCACACTCCTAAGAGAGGGTGAATCTATCGCCTCTCTTGCAAGACAGCGGACTACTGCAAGAAATATGGCCTGAGGGCTCCTGGCAAATTATAAATAAAGTTCTCAGATTGACAAACTTAGCTAAGTCTGTAAAAGACACAGACACAATCTTGTGCTGGTAGAGAATGGCAATAAAAAGCAATCTTGCTTTTATATTGCTGAGCAGAGGCAGTAAGCATTTAAAGAAATGCTCAGCCAGCAAACTGAAACAGCAACAGCAAAATGCTATATTTTTTGTCAAAATTCAAACCACCTGCAGGAGTAAATCAACACTAACCGGTTCTGAGCTCCTCGCCCCGTCAGAAGTGACAGCATTGCCATATTTATTGTTTCAGTAAGTTTCAGCTGCTGGAACAAGGAGCCCTTAAAGAAAGGCAGTTTCAAGATGTGCTGGTTATTAGTTCTTTGCCTGAACTATTTTTAAAGACCAAAAGAATTACTCATATGTGTTTAACAATGCTAGAAAAAATATCTCTCCAGTACATTTCAGACACCAGGTCAGCAAAGGAAGCTGGGGGCCATGGGGAAAGTACTGGTGACTATTTTGTACTCAACTCCATATTCCAGTCTAATATTTGATCCCATCTATTTCAGTGATCAGTGAGAAGAACTACTTCTTAGTTGCACTTTGAAAGCTACTTTTATGTTATTTTCTCTTTAGGAAAGTCTCAACACATACGAAAGGTAAGTTATGATTGCACTCATGATGGAGAAGGGTAAAAGGAAGCTCTGAGGAGCCACATCTGCAGTGCCATAACTGAAAATAAGGACTGATGTCCGAGTCTTCTGTCTGCAGGTGAACCTCAATAACTTCAACATACACTGTTGCCAAAAGAGCTGGTTTGGTCTTATTATCCCGAGAAGTGCAGGTTTTGTGAAAGAAGGTCATTACATTATGGAGAAAGCTAGTACTGCCAGGCAGCCACAGTTACCGCAGGAAGGGCAAGTGCCTGCCTTGGTCCCCCTTTCACCTTCACCTGAATGGAGGACCCTGCTTTCTTCCAAGAAGCACATCAGCTTAATGTTCCTGATTGTCTTATCTATTATAGTTCATTCTATGGCTACAAGTGAAGAAAGAGACCTGGGGCATTTTTTAATCAATACATGTAATATTTAATTTCCTTAGCGAGTGTAGTGACTTTGGCTAGGAGAGAGTTAATTTTCTTCATAGTAGCTCATATGGTGATATGTCTTTGATTTCTGATTAAAACACTGTTGATAATACAAGGATATTTTAGCTATTGCTGAGCGGTGCTTACACAGTGTCACGACCTTTTCTGCTTCTCACACTGCTCTGCCAGCAAGTAGACTGGGGGTGCACGAGAAGTTGGGAGGGGACCCAGATGGGACAGCTGACCCCAGCTGACCAAAGAGATATTCCATATCGTATGATGTCATGCTCAGCAATCAGCCCCAGGGGGTGGGAGGAGGGAGGGGGAAGGAGAAGAAGAAGGTGGGGGGAACACTGGAAGTTATGGCATTTGGCTTCCCAAATAACTGTTACATGTGATGAAGCCCTGCTTTCCTGGAAATGGCTAAGAATCCACGTGTGAATGGAAGTAGTGAATAAACTCCTTATATGGTTTTCCTTGTGTGTGCAGCTTTTGTTTTACCTATTGAACTGCCTTTATCTCAACCAACAACTTTTCTCACTTTGGCCCTTTCCATTCTCTTCGCCATCCCACTGGAGGGGAGTGAGCGTGCAGCTGTGTGGTGCTTAGCTGCCTGCCAGGGTTAACCTGCCACAATGAGACAAGAAATCTTGCAAAGTATTGGCTGGACATGAACAGTCAAAAAAAAAAAAAACAAACCCAAAAAACCTCAGTGAGATGCAACACACGAGCTAGAACCTCATCTAGGTGGCCAAATTTTTCATACCTCTGACGTAAAATATTACAGCCATTCCTTTGAACATGTTATGGTAAGATGACACAGCTTCTTTCAAAATGCTGCAGCTCATTCCTACCCCAAAATAAATAAATTTTTCAAACAAATTCTTCCACTTGTCCCCAACAACCACTTTGATGTCTGAGATCCTACCCTCTGCTACCTCATTTAGAAACTAAATAGCCCTTGAGCAGGAAGCCAATAGGCATGGTTCCCATGTCCTAACGTTGCATTCCTGTGTAAATTCTCCTACCTCTAGTAGGAGTTACCATGTCTACAACCTTTCTGACAGAGCATTACTAGCATCTTTTATCCTAAACACATGACACCTCAAACTTTCTTTTACATTTGGTTGAAACTAGCCATCAGGTTAAAATTTACAAGGAATTACGAGATACAGACAAAACTAACCAGTGTCTCCACACAACTACAGTCCTACTCATTTCAGTACAAACTCAGACTAAAAACAAAATAAATATCTAATGATTTCTCCCCATTCTAATTCAGAGAAACTATTTTTGTCAGGACACAGCTAAGAGTTATCATCACTAATATCCAAGATCCCCAGGGTATAATTTAGAGAAGAGTGACTGCAAACATCTGTATTCAGCTTCCCTGGAGGCTCAGACTCCTGTGTAAGTCAATACATAGCACTTAACTTACATGATCACATTGCTCAGTAGCAGTTATCCAAAAAGCCAATCCATGGGCCTAATGAGCCATGGCAATTGTTGCAGATTGTGTGAAGAGAATGGACATGGGATAGACACTTCTATTTTTGCTTCCAAACTTTTTCCAGCTTAGGTGAATTTTGCCTTACAAAAAAAAAACAACAAGATTTGTTTTACAATGGATGCATAGGGCAGTTGAATGAAGAAAACATTAGGTGTCAGAGGCATTTAACCTGCTGGCAGTACTCCTCACAAAGAAATGAATGTGTTCTCAGAAGATTATGAGCTTGGCTTGAAATAACAGCTTTTATTAAATGCTGACCTCTCTGCCCACAGGGGGACCTCCTTTCATGCAAACTTTCCTTCACAACAGTGTGTGCTAGAATGATTTGCTTTAATCTTCTCCTTTGTCTTTTTGAATGAAGGCTGAGAATATCAAGTCTTTGCTGTTGATTCTGGCAGCTGGGACTTGCTCTGAGAAAAACATCAACTGTTACGTGACTCACAACTGTGTCACAAAACTTCACAGGAATGCCAGTGCCACCCTTCCAGCCTGCTACTTTTTTCAAGTAGCTGTACCACTTTTGAAGGTGTTTGGAAGATCTTTTCTCCCTGTGCCTCCATTTATGCTAAATCAGAGTAAAGGATGGACCAGAGCATGCTGTCCTGCATCCAGTCTTTACAGTTCAGTCATCAGGTTACCCCGTGGCATGATTTTGGTCCACACTTGCTCTGCAGGACAGCACAGACTAACCACTGAAGTCAGGAGGTAGCATAGACTAGACTGGTCCCAATGCATAGTTTGGACAGGAAGGTTGGAAGATGATTTAATCGTATGCATATAAGTTGTGCTGTGTCACCTGCTCTCAACAATCAGAGGCTGAAGCACATTTTATTACAAGGGAAGACACAGCTTTCCAGCACAAATACAGAAAGTGTGCAAGACTGGACTAAGTATTAGCTTCGCTAAAGCTTTTGATTAGGCAATATTCAGGTTCATTATTTTCTTAATAAAAAGACCCATAAGTGTGTTCACTATCTTGTCAGAGAGCTGTCAATCTGAATCTTTGCTTTCATAGTCCTCCTGTATTGTGTAGGTTTTGAAAGGTTTCTGTCATATCACAACATTACAATGCACAAGATCTTTCGAGATTTTAAAAATGTATTAGTACTAATCTCTCTCTTTCCCTCTTGATCTCTCTCTCTCCTCACCTGTGCAGTTAGCCAGATGGTAACTAAGGAAACCTGGATTTACAGCAGGATGTGCAGACCATAAAATGTTTTATAACTCTCTAACTCATAATATTTCTGCAAGAATCTGTGGCATAAACAAACCAGGAGTATAAGAGCCACTCATGAATAATACAGCTGTCCTAAGCTCCACCATGAAACTTTTGATGGGTTAAACAGAATCTCCAAATCTCCCTCTAGATAAGACTTCACATCTCCCAACTCTAGAGACTGCCTATTCTGCATTTTTGGTAATGGCGCCTCATTTTGCTTTCAGACCATGATCTAACTAGCTTATTTCCAAAATTCTAATTTAACAATGTCAAGCAAATGTCCTTGGAGGAATCAAATGTGCTTGCTATAAAAATTAAACCCTATAAAATTTGGGATTTAACCCCACTCCTACCTAGTTATTGGACAAGACTTTCCCCAACAGCTTGTTTCAAGTCCGATGTCTTCCATGGCAATAACTCTAGTAAACAGAAGTGGAATCTCAGGGAGGTGAGGAAGCCGTCCCTGCAGGGATTCATGCAGTGGTGGAAAATACAGATAAAATGGGTCTCACAAGCAGAATACATCATTCCCACATCCTAAGGCAGTGGATTATATCCCCTGTTAATACCACAAGGGCAGTGCCCAAAGTAAAGGGAGACAAATGCATTTCAGGAGCCACTTGAGGCAAAAAAAAACCTCATTCTGTTTTTCTCCTACTCACTGCAGGTTTTTTGAGACCTCTTTCAGTATGTCTTATGTGCCACAACCAAAGGAGTAGAAACAAAGCACTTTGTTTCCATTATGTGTCTGGACAGTATCAGCTTAGAACTAGAAAAGCTTGTCTTCTTTTCAGATTGCAAAAGAAAAAACTCAAAAGCATGCAGAGAGCTGCCTGGGAAAGGTTGCTCAAGGTTGTCCAGATTTGGAGAAAGATATTACTTTATAGCAAAATATTGCAATATACTCGCAAGCTAATCCAGTGTCCATTTGAAGCCTAGGCACTCACTGAGCTGAATTCATCAGCATCTGCTGGTGACTCCACTCAACAATGTGATAGGACCCTCATCTCCTTGCCAAGCAGGTCCTCACTCAGTACAAGGCTGCCTAGAAACAGCAAGGCAGAGATTCAGACCAAATCTCCAGATTCACTTCAACCATTCTTCATTTGTCTGCTCCTGCCTCACTTTGCTCTCCCTCTGCTTTATATTTGCAGGCTCTTCATAACCAAACAAATTTAGTGTTGCCTTCCAATGCTAAACAGTGCTTCCTTTTCACAATACAGTTTTTGGATTTCCTTGCCCTGGAGAAAATAATTCTAAGAACTGCAACCCATGCAGTGCTAGGGCAAGGGCTCTGTAAGCAGCCTTAGCCACAATTTATCTGTTGCCCTTCCAGATTCTTCCCAGGGTCACTGTTGTTATTACAGGTGCTTGTAGGCCAGCAAGGGCCCGTTACCAGCAACACCCCACCAGCAACATTTTTGTTCCCAGCAACTGTATCATTCACCTGCTGACAGCAAGAGCTGGTGCAGAGCGTCAGGACACCAGCACTCTGAGGTTGTGTTCCATGTGTTTGTCCACTGTACTAACAACAAGAGGGTATATGGAGGTCTGCACAACCCTCATTAATGGGTGAGAATACCAGTTTGCAGAAAAAACTTGTAATAGAGAAGCCTCCTTTCCACTCAAAAAACCCTTGGCCGAAGTTTGTTTGAAGAAACACCTGAGCTGGATAAGGCTTTGAACTCTGAGACATCCATGTTGCCAAAGGTTTGATGACAAAGACTGCTGCTGTGATGCTCTGTGAACCAGGGAAATAAAATTCCTGGGATCAAGCGCAGAAACGAAGCTGCAGAAGTCGCTTGAGAAATGGAGCAGTCAGTGGTGTAATGACTTGAAAGCTAGGGGATCATGCAAGCGATGATGTCTGTGCTATACACAAGCAATTCAATCCCTTCTCCCGAATAAGTGCCTTTGACAGATTATAACACTACATTCTGGACGGAGAGATATTGTGCGTCTGATGCCTAGACTTTTATTGAAGTCCAGGATTATGAACTGTAAGTCATTTAGCCCACTTTAGATAAGTATCACTTTCAAATCGGATTATAATTTGCAAAGGCACAACATGTTCAGGGCAAAACTGTGTCAAACACCAAGATAAGGATTCCAGGAGGCTCTGCTGCGTGGTAGCTTTGCAGATGAGGAACCAGGGCATTAGGAACATCATAGTAACACACGCACTGACAAAAAAGGCCTTTTTTAATTCAGCTTAAGACAAAGGTGATTTATCAGACATCCCAGAGCAATTGCCACAGAAAACTGGGGAAGGCTGTGCGACACGCAGCTGTTTCTGGTTGCTTGTGGTGCTTTGGCGCACACACACATTATTAATGCCACTATTGTTAAGTCTTGTTTTCCCTTGTGTTGTGTGAAAAGCTACGGCATTCACTGCTGTGCCAGTGGCCGTCCTTTGAATGTATTTTCATTTCCCATTTCCCCCCGTGGTGCATTTGTCTATGTCCAGCGAAAAAATCAAACAGAAGAGCTGCCAGCTCTGACTCAGAGGGGTGCTGGATGCCACAGGCAGCTTCCCAAAGGAAGCGACTGTGAAGGCTTCTCTTGCACGGCATGCAGACGGTCTCAGGCATGTTTTGCCAGCCTCACAGAAAATCTGGAATTTAAATGAAGGAATCACACAGGTCTCGCTCCCGCGCCTGCTTCTCTTGGAGACATTGATGGAGTGAGTCAGTGATGAGCTGCTCTTGCTGCGTCATCACTGCAACCATTGGGGAGAAGCCCGAGTCACAGGGAGAGGCTTAAGCCATCAAGTTACTCCTCACCAGAGCACTGAGGTGGGCAGGGGAGGATGACATTCAGCAGTGGGCTCAGAAGAAATTCCCTGCTAGGATTAAGCTGCTTTGAAGAAGAATCCTCCCCTTCCCCTGAAGTCCCTTCCCTGACAAGCTTTGCATTGACCTGCAGGAGGTCAAAGTCATCCACAGCCTGATAAGAAGGAAGAGTTTTGGCTACAGTGTTTTAGCCCTTTATGACATTGTAAAAAAGGATGAAAGTGCATGGACTCACAACTGTGGTTCAGTTTTGTGTCCAGCTAGGTGTGCAGACAGAGGAGGTCATTGGAAGATTTGCATCCAGCTACTGGCTCTGCCACAGCTTTGAGTGAATTGGTTAAACCACTGACACCCAGTTTTTTTCTTGTCTACTGAGATACTTCAAGCCATTGCTTAGGCATCACGAACATACTGAAAATTACTTGTCAGGCCTCACTTAACCTATGTATCTTGGGAACATAAGTTTTCTCCAGAGACATGCTCAAAAAACCCCAGTATTTCTCCACCAGCAACAGCTGATGAGCCATTCATAGAGCTAGCCCAAAGCAAGACTTTGGAGCAGGTATCTGAGACCAGACTTGTCCTGCTTATCCCATCAGTAGGTCTGAATTCTGGGTATGGCATTTGCACTTTGGAAGTCTTATGGTACAGGAACACTGGTGAATGTTCAGGGGCTTGTGGTGGGCGGGAAAGGGCAGAGAAGAGGAACATATTGTTGGCATCTTTTCTATCTTTCTAAACTTCACATAGTTATTCTGTGGAGCAGGAGACTCGAGGTGGTCTCTTGTATTCCTAAGAGGAAATGCTCAAGGGATTATTGTCTCAGTTCTTTATTTATTTGAACCTGGATTTTCTCCTTGACCTGAGTTCTATATTCTATTTTTCCTCTGGCACCTAGGCTTAACTACTGAACTTTTCAAGGATCCACCATTTCTCTTGAGTTATGAGATGAGAGAGAGTGACATGCCTGACTAATCACTATGTATTTCAGTCTATGATATCAAACTTTCAAAAAAGTCAAGGAGGAGCTGCCATGAGAGTCATGGTCCCTTGAATAATAATGGAACTGAATTTATATTAGCCAGCCCCACTCATGGCTGCATGAATTCCTGCCTGTATCTGGAAAGGGTGCGTATCAGGGCCTTCTGCTGCACCAGCAAGAAGATCAGGGTCTCTCTTCCTTCTGTCCCTGAACAAAAACCCCTCCTGTTTCAATTTTTTGTCTAAAGCCATTTTCTTCTATAGGGCATCACAGTCCTGAAGTTTCTTGGGCCATCATAACTGGAGAAAAAGACACAACGGCACTTGCTGTGGCCCAGTCTCCCACTTCACATGAGGGAGGCACTAATCCTTAGCCTTGGGGTAGCATGAGGATTCATTAACTCATGTTTACATAGTGCTAAGTATTAATTATTAAGTCAAGCTGCCACTGAAGGGAACAAAAGGCCTTGGCTTTTGGAATAATAGGGCAAGCACTTCTTGGAAGTCTCCCACAGCCTGTTTGACAGATGCACAGTGTGACATGGCAAGTAGGAAACTGCAACCATGTTTTCTTTTAAGTCACATAACTAATTAAACTCATGAGCTGGCTCAAGCCTCACTGAATAGTGTGACGCTTTGGAAGGAAAACAGCAAAGTTGTGTGAACAGATGAAGCTCTGGAGATGAGGATTTACTGATTTAAAACAACAAAGATAACATCACTAGTAATGAAATGGTGAGTATTTTTCCTTCGGCAGATTTTTTTTTTATGTTAAAAGGAGGAGGAGACACATGAAGAAGTGAACATTTCCCTTTTATGAACAATTATTTTATCAACAATACAACAGTATGCAAACACCAAACAAAATTAGGACTTGAGTGGAGAAGTTATTCAGCAATAAAGTAAAAGACAGTCCCTGTTCAGGGAGAAAGGTCAGTGTCTCCTCCTCTGCAGCTGAGGAGAGCAGGGAGCACAGAGCATGGCTGCAGGTTTCTGCTTGCTTCACAGATGCTTGTTAACTTGATTGATGGATGCAACCCTGCCATGATCAAGAGTATGTCATTAAGCTAAAAGATAGTTTGTTTTCTAAAGACCATCCTAAGTAACAGAAACAACTGGGACTATGCCATAACAGTAGGCATCCTTTCTGCCCAGTTCTGAGGTTTTCTCCTTTAAACTGAAACCAGTAAGTGTCAGGAACCAGACAAGATCTTGTCCTGGCTACTCTACATATAAACCATGCCTCACTACGATAGTTGACCCACAATGCTACAAAGGTCAATGCTTTATAAAACAGGAGTATATTTCAACTGGGAAACACAGGAAGCGACCAGCTATCTGTCTATATATGCATCATTTCTGCTCTGAAAACTGTAAATGAGCTTCAGAGACGTATCACACATCCATGTGAAGATGGCCACGGTCACAATTTTATCACTAGACTCTAATAGTACATTTGTAATTACTTACAGCCCCAAACCAGCCTATCCCCTAGCTTATTTATCTTCACATACACCCACACCCATCCTCATTACCCCTTTTAAAAGCACCCCTTCAGCACACACCAAAATTGCTCACAAGGTCAGCAAACTTCAAAAACACTAGCTCCACAGTGACACCCTAGGAAATGCCTGGATGGATAAACCACAGTTACCCAAGGTCAGATGGTGCTGGGGAGTCAGTGCTGTGTATTTTTGCCAGGGAAGTTTTAGTACTCAGAAAGAACAATGGAAATGTCTTCATTATCATTATACCTTGTTGCTTTTATCATTAGCACTACTAGGTATTCTATGTCACCTGTATTACTAACAGCAGCAGCAATAATGATAGTAACAAGATCATTATTCTCAGCAGCCATAGTCATTACTTCAGCTTTGCTCTTATCTGAAAAGTAAATGTCTTAAAGCATCTTAGCTTAGTCGCACTGGCAAAACTAGTTAAGTCTGGGGAGGGGGGCTTGCTAGTAATGCATATCTGCTTGAAACTACTATGTCATCTATAGCACATTTCCCATAGGTACCCAGACACTATCTGATGGCAGCAGCACTTAGTCAGAGCTAACCTGGGCGATACCAGAGACGGAAAAACAAAATGCACTTGAACAAGTAAGGGAGGAGCACAAGGAGATCCTCATTTGGACTGTACAGGCTATACTCAGATTTACTGTCATCAGTTAACTGGTTCTGTAAGGCAACCACTTATGTGTAACTGATAGGTAGTAAAAAGAATTATTTGATGATTATCCCATTGCCTTTCCATTACTGGCCTGACCTGATAAGAAGCAGCTCCCCTATCCATCACAGCTGTGACCGTTCTAACTGAACTCATTTTTCAGACCACTCTCAGCCATCCTTGGCTATTTTTACTCCTAGATTTATGGGGCAAATTCATCCCCTAAATTCAATTTTCTTTGATGAAAGCTTTTCAGAGATTTTTTTTTCATCCTTTCTCAATTGTCTGTGAGTTATGCTTTACCTTCTCTGTCTCAGGTGTAAGTCCCAGAAGGTTATCTGCACCTGCAGGGAGATCGCATTGCCTTCCTATAGTTCTTTTTAACTATTGAAGTGATTATTTTCAGAAATAATGTTTTTCATTCAAATCTCACTGTAAGCTTCAGGAAGTCTTAAAACAAAGTAGAATCTATGTTTGTCTACGTGAGTGGGATTTTTCTTCCTCCCCAGTAGACCTTGGATTGGCTGGTGATCTGTGAGTTTCTGTAGAAGTGAGAACATCTGTCAGTTACACACTCGAGGATGCTCCCCGTTCACTTGCATTCCTGATTGAATTATCCATTAATACCTGAGCAGACTCAGATACTGCTACCTGTGTTAGGCACTTTGCATCACTTTGAACAGCAGGCAAAGAGTGCAAGTGAAAAAATAACTTCCACAGAAGGGAAGGGAGTCCTCAGGAAGAAAAAAAAAATTCCCCGATAACTCAAACATCCTAATCAGTCCTACATGTCCTGCTTGCCCCTGTCAGCTCTATGCAGGGATGTTGCTGCCAGCTCGTTTCCCAGAGCTGAGTTTAGCTCTTTGGGGGAAATTTGGCCACCTCTCATTGCAAAAGATGAATATCTGTCTTGGAGAAGGGAGATAAACAAGTTACAAATGCACAGGTCTCAGAGACAGGTGTGGTACTGACAACTCTTTAGAAAATCTGTACTGCATTTAAAGAACTAGACCATGTCCTGGTTGTGCAAAAAAAAAAGAAAAATACTTTTGAGGCAGAAAGCCCAGTCCTGCTCAGAAAACACTCATTGAAGGAGCAAAATACAATGTAGTCCAGACTTCTGCATCCCCAGACACCCAAAATCTGGCTTTGGATATGAGGTGTTGGCTTTTGCTCATCCTTGCTTGCATTACTGCTTTAATTATTAAACTAAATTGCTTGAATGATTTTGAGTTTCACATTTCACTCCTCTCAGGCAGCTAAGCCTCAGCTGCTTTGGTAGGTTGGCAAGGCAAGCACTGAAGGTCAAACACCTCTACATACCCTCTTGGCACTGAATAACAAAATGGAGAAACTGAGAAGAGATCGTATCCAATACTGCCAACCCTGACATTCAAAAGTCTGGAACCAGACCTGATCCCAGGGAACAGATTGCTACATCTCCTCTCCTGTTTGTGTGGGTGCAGGTGAATTGAAACAAAGGGCCAGATCAGAAAGTGTTAGTGCCTACAAAAAATCATTTCAGACCTAGAATTTGTGACTTGGAAGTTTGCTGACATTGAGTTATGCCTTTTTCTGATGAATCTGCAGCTAGTATATAGGATGGATGGGACCCTTCGCTCAGCAGTGTTGGTTTAGGTACAAGGAAACACAAGCATAGCCAAGGCTCCAGGAGATCTGGCTTTGTCTTTTGCCTTTGGCAGAGTACAGACATGTAAAACAAAAAGCCCAGGATACCATGTGGTTTCAGGACATGCCCACAAGGGAGAGATTTAGTCCCTCAATTCTGAGTTATCAACTAATTTATTTTTTTCTAGCCTTTTTCCACAAAGCAGTGGGTTTTGTATTGATTTTAAACATCATAACTGCTTTTAAGGGAACAAATCTCAAAAACCCACAAAGAGTAACAATCCTCTGCAGTAACCGGGTCACTCCTACTTTCATAGCAGTTCTCAATTCATGGAATCATAGAATCATAGAATCATAGAATGGTTTGGGTTGGAAGGGACGTTAAAGATCATAAAGTTCCAACCCTCCAGCCATGGGCAGGGACACCTTCCACTAGCCCAGGTTGCTCAAAGCCTCATCCAGCCTGGCCTTGAACACCTCCAGGGATGGGGCATCCACAGCTTCTCTGGGCAACCTGTGCCGGTGCCTCCCCACGCTCACAGGAAAAAATTTCTTCCTAATATCTAATCTAAATTTACCCTCTTTCAGCTTAAAACCATTACCCTTCATCCAATCACACTTCCTGACAGAGTGTCTCCCCATCTTTCCTGTAGGTTTCCTTTAAGTACTGGAAGACTGCTATTCCTGTCTATAAACCTTGTACTCTGGCCCTGAGTGATGATCACCTGGCAGAAGAGAGCAGTAATGCGCTGACCAACCACCCCAAGCAACCTTTCATTGTACCATGGCATTATCACGTACTGATGCACTGAAACATCACAATCCCTCAGCCCCAAGCCCCACTCATACCAAGATCTGGCCGCAGGATAGACCTGATTTAAAACACCTACAAAGGTTCTATGTGATATGCTGATTACCCTCTTCCACTCAGCAGTATTTTGGTGGTGAAAGCGGTGACGTTGAAAGCAGAAGGAGTGGGGAGAAGAGCAACAACCATCTTGCTACAGGACACAGATAAGTGTTAATTGATACCGCACACTAAAAAAGGCTTGAGATAAAGACTTTGCAGTGATAAATAATGTCTCCTCTTCCCTCCCAAGGTGTCCCCAACTCCCTGTCTGATGCCAATCCCCTTTGGCCATCCTGCTGTATCTTTGTCACTGCTCCTTCTGGCCTTCCTACTGCCAGTGTCCTATACTGCACCCTTCTCTATGTCTGCCAGGGATCGTATGTTTGTGTGTCTGACTTGTGATAGCCACTGGCATCTTCACTAGAACTTACTCTTTAGGAAACAGCAGTTCAATTTCCAGCTCAGGTTCGTGTTTGCAGAACAAGGATGCTGCTGTGCCAGGGGCAGCACGAAGGGCTCCTCTCCCCTTGTTCCTTCTCGCTCTGTCCCGTTCATCACCTTATGGACTGAATTCCACTGCTCCCTGTATACCAAGAGATGGAGACAGTGCCCCATCCAGTTCTTAACATTTCATGTTTTCCCATGGGATATTTCTCAAGTGAATTAAACCCTCTGCCAGGAAATCCAGCTCACTAGAGGAATAGTTAGCTGCACATCCCCCGAAGACCACGGGAGATGGTTTTACTATTCTGCAGTAGTGTAGACCTTTGCTAGAACTAATCCTCTGCATTGTACTGATCTGTTTCTCACTGAACAAGCTTTGATTGATTAAGGATGTAACTGTATCTCACACCACCCCTAACCTTCTTAACCTTGCAATCAAGAAAAGCCCTGAGACAGTCAGGGAAAGATATGAAAACCCAATAGCATATACCTCCATAATCAGGCCCAATAAGCCCAGCTACTTTTGTTTTACTGGTAACAATACCTGCTACAAAACTGCATTATGAAAAAAGCAGGACTGTCTCTGCAGCAAGTGCTGCACTCATTGCCTGGTTCTCAGGCAAATTGAAATAAATGACTGTAGCTTCCCCAAACCCAGACTATTCATGGGCTACACAAGTAACCCAAGAAGCTAGGCTCTGGGCCAAGCAGTTCTTCCAGGGAAAGGACCATGTTCTCAGGACACAGTCTTAGTGAGTCTGTTCCTGCCATGTCACTCTGTTGCCTATGTCTCTGCAGTGTTACCTAAGAGCCATTGCAAACTCAACAGTCTCAGCACAAAGCTCCTGGATCTGCTGCACATCAAAGACCTTCTAGCTTAACAGTGGCCATCAGAAGACGTTCCTTGCTCCCAGATACTATGCTGACAGGCATCCTGTAGAGTGTGAGGGGACATACATTCCCATTCTCTTGGGATTTTCTGGGAATGTAGTGCTGTTGGAGTATCTCAGCAATTTCATTTTAAGGACTGGCATGCCAAAAGGATGAAAAGCCCTATTGTTAGCCCATTAACTCTAAACCACTATTTCAAGCTGGGCTAAGGGAAGAGCAAATAGTAGTAATATCAGATATAGAGCACACAGTGTAGGAATAGATAATACAGTTCACAGAGTCGTTTCTATAAATATGCTACTTTCTAGTCTAGCAGGTTTTGAAGTTTCTTTCACACTCTGTGATTCAGCTAATAAGCTGAAAGATGCTTCTCAGCCTTCTTATTCAAGAACTCGTACAACCCATTCACCATCTGGCTGTCTTACAAAAGGCAACCCATGCATAGAGCCCTTTGCTCTTTTATAATTTAAGGTTGCAGTTTCCTCAGACACAAAGATTTCCTACTCAATCAAGAAGAATGTTGCAGCATCCTATCCCCACACCATGGCCTGGCTCCACCAGCATTCAAAAGAGTAATGTCTTTTGGACATAGGCTAGTGCAATTTCTGATTGCCCAGATGGTCAATAAAGATATTGAAGGAATATCCCTGTGGTCAGGGGCTATCATTACAGGCATTTTTAAGAATGTCATTACGAATAACGAATATTCCTGTGGTCAGGGTATAAATTATTAAGTCACTGTAAAAGAAGACATTCTTCCTCCCTGCAACAGCTGTAGTCAAATGCCAGGGTGAAGCCTCATTAATTCATCTTCAGATTCCACAGAGCCATGTAAATTGACAACCACATTTTATCCAGCTAAATAAATGGTCCTGACACATGAGGCCTACTGTTGGATTTTGATCAAGACCATACTGGGCTGTTAAGGAATATGGTATTAAATGATTTGTGAATTCTGGTTTTGAGGGAAACATCAGCAGAACAATGCTAGTCCCACCCTATCCATGCTCACACAGCACCTCAGTTGGTGAGGTTCTTTATGGCAAATATGAGAATGCCATTAGAAAAAAATGGATCTGAAGGGAGACTCAGCCCTGGAGGCTAACGGGACAGAGGCATTCAGTTCTTTGAAAATTGAGTGCAGAGCATCCCCTGACTGACTCTGTGAACATTACTCCTTCTTTGTTGCGTAATTTGCTAACGGATACCTTCTTACACCTCACTTATTTTAGAGATTCTTCTCTGAAGACTTGGAATTTACTGTCCTTTCCCATTTTCAAAAGCTCATTTGTTTAATTTATCATTAGGACTTTGCATCAGCTAGAGGAGCTTGCTCAGGACCATGCTGGTTTTGAATACCTCCAAGGATGGAGACACAGAAAGTAACTTCAGGGGTCTAAGTTGCTTAATTAGTTCTGGATCTGAGAACTGCTCTCCCTGTCATATCTCATTATCCTCCACTGCTCACTGAAAATACCATATTTAAATATCACAGCCCTGGTGCATACACTTTATTTCAGCCTCCCTGTATGTTAATATAATTAGTATTGATTTTTTGAGATTTTGAAGCAGAGACAGCAAAGGGGTCTCTCTGCCTCATGCTTCCTGCACAGCACTCCAGTCACACACCATTGCTTTCACAAATATGAAAGCTCCATCCCAGTTCTCCAGATGCCACAAAAATTTACTAACAATGAACCTCGAAAACAAGCCACCTTATAGCTCGTCTGTTTTTAAAACTGTTTGCTCAGGTTTCTATTTATCTCGTTGGCTTGACTTTGCTGACTGAGGGTAATCTCTGCAAGGTGGCAGTGAGATTCTTCTTCTTCCCTAACAGCTGATCAGAGCAGGACATCATGAGTGCAGATGAGCGCTTTTGTGAATCTAGGGCACATTTCTCTCCCTTCTCTGCCTTTTGCAGGAGCTCCACTAGAAGGACCCCATTAGGAATTCTTAACTCGCTGCAGCTTTAAGCCATCTGTTGCTACGAAAGAAAGTGCTTGTAGAAAGCATTGCTTTTCCTAAATAGTTATGGGACAGCTGGTCCTGTCTGGTGTTTGGGGTACGCCTGGAGGGTGGTCAGTTCAAACAGGACCTGTCTAGCAAATACTTTCAGTTGTGATTTTTGCTAAAACACACTCAGCCTCAGGATCCGGCCGGATCCCAGTGGATGTCAGCTGAATCTATCAAATGCCTTTCCTGGAGTTTGAACGAGAGTCATACTCCTTCTAAACTTCCTCTCAACAACTCAAGTGGTTTCAACCAAATGATTTGCAGAACTCAGACATTCCCAGTGACATGGATAACAAACTGTGGTTTCTTTTGCACTATAGAAGGTGTTGTTCCTGTATTAGGAGATGGGACTGTGCCAAGTGGGTTTCTGT
>WKFP01014155.1:157265-176798 GCA_011057875.1 Pterocles orientalis
CTATATATCTATCAATCTATAGATATTATATTAATACAATCATATATAAATCTGGACCTATATGATTTTTATATATATATATACACATATCACTACATATGTGTGTGTGTGCATATACATATATATACATTACATATACACCATATACACATATATGCACACACATACATATTGTATAATCATAAACATCTGTTGGTTGTCAAGGGACTTTTCTTTAACAAAATAAGTTCCATCAGTGGATTTTACTTCTGTAGTGCAATTTTACAGGAAGTTAACATTTCCACATTCAATATAAAAGAAACAATATACATTTGAAAACGTGCCATAGGATTTTTAATGAAAAAATTAGAAAAGTGCATTATTTTACAACACTACAGTAAATGATTCTTTTTTTTTTCTCTGTAAAGACATTGTAAAATATATACAGGGTTGCTTAGTGCATTCATTACAAAAGAAAGATGCAATCCCTTGCATAAATTACATATTGTACAGGGGTTCGCTGTCTACTTGGACTTGTAAACATTTGTGTGATACAGTTTTCATTCTTTATGTAAGCTGCAATACATCTTATTTTCATTTCACTGTTGTTGCATTCTAACTCCAGTACGGCATTCTAAGGCCATGTGTGAAGGCATCCTCTCCCATTAAGGAGAAGGCCAGAAAAAGAAAGGAAAACACAAAAGAGTCTTTAATTTGGTTCTTTGTAATCAAGTTATCACTGGTTTAACAAATCGCATCTTGATGCTTATGACCTGCTCTTTCTTTTGCTAGGACCAGCTCAACAACTATGTTGAAGTCAGAGCTCTGAAACAAGCAGAGAAAACAGCTTCCAGGAGGTAAATCCCAGTGCAGTCTTCACAGCCAAGCAGCTCCTCTTTCTAGATGGCCGTGCTCCTAATGCTCTGTGAGTTGCACAGAAGAAGTGTCAACCAGGGTAGAAATTTAGAGTTTCGCTCTATCTCTGGCTGTTGAGGGCCTTTAGAATGCCGTCAATACACCATCAGTAAGTCCGCATATGCACATTCAAAGAAGTACAAAAATGCACCAAAAAGTGTCAAGAGATCCAAAAGAGACATAGCATCAACACACACTCACAAACACACACATACACGCACGCTTCTCTCTGAGCAGGAAGGCTCAGTCTCCAAAGTAGGAATCACAATTTAATTTCAACATGTATGTGTGTTTGGAAGAAATCCAATAATTTCCATATAAACTCCTTAGGTCCCAAATTGAACACTTTTATCCTTGTTTCTCATAGATGAACAGTTTGTTGAAGTAAGAAATTGCACCTTGAAGAGACAGTATCCACATTCTTTTGGCCTACTGGAAACAACTTTTAAGCCCCCCTCCCATTCCCCATTGACCTATCCAGCTCCGAATAATTCCCTTTGCCCTTGTATCACTAGGATCAAAAGTTTTAGTTAATACTCCTCAATGGCAACAAATAGCCACACAAATCTTAACAAGTCAAGGAAAGAGGAAAAAGAAAACTTTTTTTTTTCCTTCCACAGTTCACTCCTGACCTTGCAGAAAAAGGAACAGATGGATTATTGGTTGTATAGCACATTGTAGGAAATTTACATTCTGTAAAAGAAATATAGATTATATTTGCATTCTAAAGAATGAGACAGTCTCCCATAATGTCTGCTTATTAGCTAGTTGTTAAAAAGGTCTCTAGTAGACAAGACTCTTTCTGGAGTGTATACTAGTCCTTTTTGCATACAGGATTCAACCCAACAGTACTTACACCCAAACTAACTTTGTGTGGATTAACCAAATTTGTTAATGTTAAAGTCCAAAAGAGCAGTGCCAGCAGTAGCACCCAGGAAATGACTTAATAAAGCTAACCACTAGAGTAACAGAGTCTTAAACCTGTTGTAACCTGGACACTTGGATCCCTCTCTTGTTATGCAGGTAGTATACTTGTCCTCTGATAGATGAATAGTATTCCTGCACTAAAAGCTCACACAGAAAGTATCTGCCACAGTGTAAATGCAGCCGAGCAGTTGAAAAGGAGATAAACTGTCATGAGAACATCACAAAGTTGTGTTGAGCATACCAGTTGTGTTGGTTGGTGGTGACCACACCAGACTCTGCAGTACTAATCTTCCCAGGAGAATAAAAAGGGCACAGTACAAACGATGAGGAGGAATTTCCTACTGCTGCCCCTGACTGAAGTATCTCTCCATGCTGGGAATTGAAAAGATATGCTAAAAAGGAGCAATATGGCATCTATCTCTTCTGGAAAATGTGTGTGACAGTAAGGAGTTCTGCAAAGGAAAGAGAAGACACATGGAAAGAGAAGTCACTGTAGACTAACTGGAGTTCAGATGCTGAAGAACATGAAAGGAATGTACAGCAAAGATGAAAACCCACAACAACTAACTGTGCATTGCTAAAAGGATCTCTCATATGTGTCTGTTCCTGTGTTGTACTTGGCCAATCTTTTAGCAAAATGAAAGCTCAGCTGCCAGAGCAACTAGAAGAATTTGTCCAGGTTCTGGTGGCTACAACCACAATGATCAGCTGTGAGCTGCCCCAAAGATCCAGTTGGATGACTGGCATGAAGAAGATAATGAGATATGACCACGCTGCATACTGAACAAGAAACTCTGACTGAGCCACATCACCATTCAGAACAGGATCTTAGAACAGCTTCAAATCAGAGAGATCAGAGAAATGTACCAGGTCCTTTAAAGGAAACAGGAGAAGAAATGTCTATGGAGCTATCTGAAGGCTCTGTCACCAACACAAGAGAAATTCTCACTTCTTAGTGACTTCAAGATTTGTTTTTAGTTCCTCTAACAGATGCAATGCCTCAAGAGAAGTCAGATTATACCTATTCCAGTGAGTCCTCTGAGTAATATATTGAAATCCAAGCTCAAATAAGAAAAGAAAAAAGTAAAAAAAAAAAATAATTACACATGTTAATCTGACTCCTCTTTTTCAAAGTACGGATTGAAAACTGCTTTTCCCCCCATTCTATAGAATACTAAAACTCATTTTTCTAAGTGGAACACACAGGAATGAGACCTACCACGCACTACGTCCATGGTCTTGGACGGACACCTGCTTGAAAATCTTTGCAGCTTGCCTATGAATAGGATAAGCATTGTTATTAATATTTTACTCAGTTCCTAAGGAGAATGCTGCCCTGAGCTTTTGCCCAGCGTGCATGTTAGAAATCAGTCCCATCCTGCCTCATCCTCACCCAGAGGCCAGATCCTTGTACCTTCCTCAATCCCCAGGTGGTTCAGGCACATTTGCATATGTATCCAGCAACCCTTCCCTGTGCCCAGATTTGGGCTTTCTCCTAGAAGAATAATCTACCCCCAACAGCACAGCAGAGACACTTTGGCCATTGCACCAAATGGGTACCAGAACCATGCTCCACCCTGAAATATAACCCCTTCCTCATCCATATGGATTATCCCATCTCTCTAAGCCACAACACTGGTTCTTTTCTTGACATGAAAGACAAAAACAGGTCCAAAGCTTACCTCCCCAAAGACATTTAAGCACCTATTTAGTTCAGTGGGAATTGAATGCCTCCCTGCATGTATTGGATATGAGCCAAAATCATTGCCCCAGATATTCCCACAACCAGCTCCAGTTAGCATGCCAAGATGATGCTTGTCAATAGGACAGCTGTGGTGTGACCTCTGTGTCAGCAGGGATATTACCAAACAGACTTTGGAAAGGATTTTGTAGACTTGCAATTTCAGACTCTGGGAGGCCAAAATCATTTACACACTCCACTTCAGCTAATCTAATTAAATACTGTTATCAGATTAATTAGCTTCTTAACAATAATTATGATTAAGGAGCTGCACACCCATGCTGTAGGAAGAGCCAGCAATAATGAATTAATGTTATTTCTCTAAAGGTCAATTTTTATTATGTTTTGACACGTAGAAATTGTCCAAACACAGTCAATACGAAGAGGTTTCTCTGCTATGATGTGACCTCCTCAACTCAGCTGAAGAAGCTTAGCATTTCTATGGCACAGCTCTGGGGAGATGCTATCAAAGCTGGGCAAGGATACCACAGTCCAGGTCTTTCTGAGCCACAGTATGGATTTGCTGCAGGCAATAGAAGGGATGGTATGACTGATCACTTCCAAGGGACAGTAGCGGGAAGATGCTCTAGAAGACACCATTTTCCCTGCTTTTTGGTCAACACCAACTTTGGTAATGTGATCTCACCAACAACAGTCCACTCCACCATGAACTAGGCATGGTCCATCCTCCCCAAATCTTCTGCCACTCCTGCTTGGGAGGATGCTGGCAGATGACTATCAAACAGACTAAACCCAAAAGACCTACGGCTCTGCCTTAATTTGAAACCATGCAACAGACCTTACCAATGATCTCCAGACAGTGAGCCAACCCACTGTGACTCTTTGCCTACTCATGTCATTTGCGCTGCTCTTTCTCCTGATGGCCTTGTCCCAAACAAATATCCTCCTAAATTCTCATCACAAGCTAATGCTTTGCATCTTGGCCAGGGAAGAAGTGGATCTCACTCATGCAGGTTTGGGCACTTTGCATTTCTTCTTTGATTCCCCACATGTTGTTTTTGATCAATCTGTAGATTTCTTTTGGCAGGAGTAATTAGAGTGGAACATTTCCTTCCCCAGGGTGCAGTTCCATAGCATAATGCTTTTCATTAATAGATGAGGGGCTAAAGTACAGAATGGGGTGATCTTGGGTCTGAACATATGTCTAGGAAATGGCGAGCTAATGAGTTAATGTCTGGGTAGGAAAGGGGGAGAGGGCATATGGAGAAAACCAGAGGGACAGTCTGTGAAATGGATCTCTTGTCTAGCCTCAAGTATAGTGCTCTGGATACAGCAATTACTGTAAGCTGTTCCATGGACCAGATAAACAATGAATCAAAGCCAGGCTAGTGGTATCAGAACTCACGCATGAGAAAGATGCATTGTAGAGCAGAGTTTCAACTATTATATTTGCTAGCTCCACTTGTGAATTAGTCAGCTATGATAAATGTTATCATGCTGTTGTTTGCTCTGCATTTCTCAAGGTGAACTAAAAAACAACACAGCTTGGAACTGTGAATATTTATTACCAACAAAATTGCAGCATTAATCTTTCTTTCCCAACCCCTCACTCACCACGCCCATCCCCCTGGTCTGTTGTGGGTGTTAGTATATGGCAGCACTCCTTACATGGTCAGAAAGCAAGGTGAGAGAGGGCTTTGGGATATTTATTAATTACAATATTCACATAAGGAGAGACAAATGAAGGCTGAAGGCTCCAGGGATAGTATTTCCAGCCTAAAATTAGCAGGCAGCTTTGGATGACTGAATTCCATAAAGCAAAATACAGTTACATAAATTATATATGTTGACTGTTGTCTTTTACATCTTTCTGCTCTCCAATAGGTTTAGGAAAGTTTGTTCATGGTAAGCATTTGTTGGAGAAACCAATATAGTAACTAGCAGTAAATCAAAAAAGCCTCATATTCCAGTTTCAGTAAAGGAATATAAATCAGGACTCACTGAATTGCACCCAAATCAGTTAGGTCACGATATTGGAAATCAGTGTGAGAAAAAAATAGCCTTACAGACTTTTGATTTCTCTGTAGCTTACCAATTCACAGCAATATAAACCCACCAATTCCAGAAAATAGTCCATCAGAGACAGCTGAGGAGCTGCAACATCCACCTAGGTCATGTGCAAACGCAGCCATGTCTGCATTCCCCAGCACAAAAGCAGAAACTTTGTGGGGCTCCCAGTGTAACGGGGACCCAAACGCTGAAAGCTTCTCAATTCAAAGATTTATGTTGGACTATTACCCCAAAGGAATAAAGATGTGTACGTGTAAGTGACTTGGAAATTTGTGCAAAGGACAATACCATTTGACTGAGCATCAGTCAGGGGCTTTAGAGAAGCCTCTTCAGGGAAAAGTTAAAAATAAGAACAACTGAACAATTTCCAAAGAAATGAAAGACTTAGGGCCAGTCTGAACAAGTTTAGCCCTAGTAAAGTGTCCACTGGCTTCAGGGGAAGGTCCTGTCACTCCGTGCTTTAGAGAAGGAAAGAGTTTGCTTGTATCCCACTGAGCCCTTGCACTTGAGAGCACCAGTAAAGGAAATAGCCTCACTAACATAATATACCACAAGGACCAGCACTGCTCAGGATGGGCTGGATGAATAAAATCCTGTTTTCAATGAAGACAGCAGTAAAAACCTGACTGGAAATCATAAACTCCATTAATCTCCTTATCAGCAGTAATCAGTGAAACACCGTGGGGCAGATCTTGACTGAGCAGAGGATAGTCAGTCTCCAAGCCTGATTCTACCCAGATCAAAGCACAGCAGTCTTCATTATCACCTCATTGTAGTTTCAACTGGAAGTAACTACTCGTTTTGAGAACAATTTCTTTCTTACTATCTTTCTTTTTCCCCTCTTAAAACTTTTTTGGGTGAAAGTTCCTCTGCCATGTTCATTATCTACATTTTAAACTGTAAACTGCATTTTGGCAAAGGGTACCATCAGTTTTCATGGTTTTAATTCATCCTCTGAGCTCAGATAAACTGGCATAAGAGTCCCAGAGTGTCTTCCCTCTGTGATCAGTTTTTCCATGTCCAATGTCATTATTCCACTTGTTTCGATTTTGGTGTATCATTATGGTGGCTAATCCTTTTCATACGCTTGATCTTGCTAAGTTCCCAAAATAAAGTTTGATATTAAAGTTAGATGACAGGCAGGCTGGTCAGAAAGGCAATATTTCTTTTTTCAGCTCTTTGAATGTTATGCACTTCTAGTTGATGAAAGCAGCTCTAGCTTGATTCTCATTGTAATTTGTGCAATATTCCAGTCAATAATAGCGTGTTGTTGAAATATGCATTAAAATGTCCATAACATTAGTGCAATGGACCCACTCCAACACAACTCTCTGGTCTGGATTCCTCATAAAGATTTTAAATGACTGTCTTAATTAGATCCTAATATTAACAGGAATATTACATAAAGCTAAATGAGGACATAAACTTCAACTGAAAGCGACTTCCACTCAAACCCCTGCTCTCTGGTCTGCATATACCAAATGGTTCTGGAACATTTTCATTCTCCATCTTGGTCCACTGACTCCTCTTTTCTAAGCTTGTAGCAATGAATTATCATTTTTGTCCATTTAAAAAAACTTTCAAATCTGTCAGAAAAAACAAGAAATCACCTTGCTCGGGTTTGATTCGCAATAATCTTGATTACTGCCCTGGCATTTCTTCGATAGAAGTACTAGGAAATTAGTAAGACAACCTACAATACAGTAGATTAACTTGGCCACTTCTCTCTTTTCTTTTTTTTTTCTTTTCTAGTGTTGCTGATTTTGTCCTAATGAGCTGATACAGAGGAGTCCAAACAGAAATCTCTTGATGAAGGTCACTGTACATCTTCTCCATTCATTAACAACCAAGAAGCTATTTTGGACCCTTGAAGTCACATCCAAACAGCCCTTCTAGAGCTGCCCTATTACAGGCATCCCTGTGAAGCAGACATATGTACAAAGTTCTGGCAAAGCAGCCCCAGTTAGATCAGTCAGGATCTTCCTTACACAGTTATGAAGACCAAGCGGAGACTTGTGCCTTCATTGTTCTATTAAGTTTCCTCTTTTGTTTCCATATCACAGCATGCTCAATCAAAGCTATTTCGGTGCTTCACTGATCAAACTGATTTTTCCCTTTGATGATAGTATGAAATATGATAGGATAATAGGGTTGTTATATAATCAAAGAGAGCTAAATTTGTGTTGTTTTGACGAAGGCACATTAGTGTGACATAAATAGACTAATCTGATTTATTATTATTATTTCTAATGCTTAATAATAGGGGAAGGGTAGGGGAAATGAGACTCTGGGGAATAAGAGTGCATCACAAAGTGATAACAGACATCTTGTGCTACGGAAACAAAGGTTAGGTAGCTTGGATATTAGGTTGTCTTGTCATAAGCTGCACCACTACTACCTGCTTCTAGCTGAATTTCAAGAGCTAGTAGCAAGCAAGAGAGGTTGTTCTGAAAGAAGAAATGTCTCAAGTGGAATAAAACTAATAATGTACCAAAGAAAATGTTCAGTGAAAAGCAGTGTTGCAGGAAGAAAAATGGTATTCATGTAGGGCAATAAGAAGTCAGAGACAGAGCAGAGAAAAATCTTCTCACCTTTCACTGACTGATTTTTCATGTGTAACTGAAAAGCTGGGATTAACCTTGGACAAAAGCTTCCCTTGCACAATAATGTCTGTTCCAGTTCCAGACAGCCTTAGTCATTATTCACCCATCAGTCAAGAACCACAAAAACAAGGAAAGAGAGAGGCATTTTCAGCATATTTTTGCCTGCTGTACTGATGTGTACACTCGAGAGTTCTTGTGTTTGTGGCTGCTCACAAAGTCCTGCAAGAGCTCTTGCAAACGTCTGAATGTGTGCAAGCTTGCAGAAGAAATGTCTTGCCACTTTAAAATCTGGTGTGTAACAAAAATATTTATGAGACTGAATTGTGGGGTCTTCAGGCAGAAAATAAAAATAAATAAACATATTCTAAGATCCTAAGGAATGCAGATGCATTTTAGCAAAACACTTTCCCACATACACACTCATTACAGCTTTTAGACTTAGAAGTATCACTACAGACACCTACTCCAGCTCCTTCATATCAACATATGTAGATTTCTTCAACCACATCTATAAATTTCGACCAAGCTAAAGCAGAGCTTTTATAAAGTCATTGAGTTTAATGCAAAGACTCTAAGTGGCAGATAACCCATGACGTGCTGAGGTAAGTTGCTCTCCTGGTTAAATACCCCTTGTAACTAAAATTTCCTCTTCATTTATGGTTCCAGAGGGAAGATTTAGTAACAAGTCAGCTAGAGTATGTAACAGCTTTGAAATTCTGGAGTTCAGCATGACATATCAGACACCTAAACATTATTTTTATATGCAGCATAAACAGAATTTTCCTCTTAAAGGAAAAAAGGAGAAAAGCTAACCAATATTTTATATGTTGTAACCTTTTTTAACAAAACTCTTTATTTCTTGCTAAAAGTCCTGTTACAAATGTTCTCCTTTGCTAGGCAGAGAGAATTTCCCTCGAGTTCTGCAAAATCACAAATTTTTCCTCCTTTTCTCCAGTGTCAAATACACCCAGCAGTCATACACAATACAGATGTGTATATTCCAGGCATTCTTCTTATCTCCTTAGCAGGAAAAGAAACCTACATTTATCTGCCCTTCTGGGATACCACCAGCAAAGACTACGAAAGTGAATTTGGACAGCACTGTGAACCCTCTGGGCCACCCTCGCAGAAACCAGCTTTTAGGTGGTAGTCACGGAGGTAGTCATGGAGAAACTTGATTCAATACTTCAGCCGTCAGCATTTGCCTTGGGACATGGTACCAACAGGATACCATTAAAGCATCCAGCGTACTCTCCTACTGTGCTGAAGGATGTTGTCCCCACACGTTAGGCAGAAAAAGTCCATCCTTGTCCATCCTCATTAAGAATCCTGTTATTTCTTCACTAATCTGAATGGAAGTTTTCATGACACAGCAATTATTATCCCAAAGGAAGCTGCATATGGGAGTCGAAGTCATGGATACTTGCTTTTGATTGACTTGTTGAGCCACAGATATGGATATTAGGAGAATATGAACATATCTGATACAGCTAATAACTTAAAGTCACGAGCAGAGAACAGAGGAGGGAATGACATTCCCTATTTCCCCCTACTGATGCTCTTTAGAAATACCTCTTTGAAAGGATATCAACATCCATCAGCACACAGATCTCAGAGCTGGGGTTCATACAAAAACACATCATCTAGTTTAAGGAAAAAAAAAAGGGATTATTGCTTTTACACAAAATGGTTGAATCAGCAGGAGGTGATTAGTGCCAAAAAATGATGGGGTTTGTATGGCGACTTAACACAGAAGGCGATTTAAAATATAGGATTAAATCTGAGACAAAGGTGCAGGTTTATAAAACTCCCAGTCCTACCGCTGTCAAATCAAAGATAAATCTCCCAAAGCACAACATCCAATGTAATCATTGCAAATTCCTATTGTCTTAAAAGGGAGCTGGATTAGGCTTCTAATTAGGTTCTGTAAAGTCTGTTTGGTCCAGATGAACAACGGAGAGATGGATAATCTCCAAGGAACAACTCTACGACATGGTCTCAACACTCTCCACTACAACCTGACAATGCAATCGCTCCCAATGTTACCCTCCAAACACTGGAGTTAAACTGCTTTTGCCCATTGCTGCTAAATGCATTTTGCCTTCCGCATAGCAAAAAAAAGCAATATCACATCTAATCTCACAAGTTCCCAGTGAGCCAAACACAAGATACTGTCCCTTGAATTCTTCCTGAGACCAACAAAAGGCTTTCCATTATTTACAAATCAAAAGCATTTAGAGACAATCATCTTTATTTTTTTATTTAAAACAAGGAATGCCCTGTCACTATTATATAAGAAAAAATATACATCCACCTATTTATACCCATCCTAATCCAAGCATTCCAAAAAATATAATTCTTAATCATGCAGATAATTGCTGCACAAAATAATAATAATAATAATAATAATAATAATTTATAAATAAAATAAAAATAACGAAATACACTCTTTAGTTCCAACAATTCTTCCAATTTCTCTTAAAAATTTCACTTGCAAATTGTTGGAACAGTTGAAAATTATAAAAGTAAATATAGTTAAATCAATAGAATTATTTGCTTTTGATTATTAATTCCATTGCTAGTTTTTCTTGTGTTTTTATTATGCATACCAGTTTTACAAAGTGCATGCTTTATTTTATTTTTTTTTTAATTTCAAACTGGCAAGCGAAAATGATCCATCTTTTCCTGCCTTTTTTAAATGTTAATACAATCTAAAATCTAGCATTAAAAAATTTATCATGATACACCTGGTATATTGACTGCTTATGGCGCATGCTTGTTGGCAAAAAAAAACCCAAATTTGCTCCCCTCCCTCCCTCCCCGTTCTTTTTGGAAGCAATCTAAAAGTTAAAAGCAGGCTGGAACACAATTGCTTCAAGGGAAAAAAACAAAATAATACCTGATGCTTTAATTTTTGTCACATGGCACTAGTTGTGGAATTGCACGCGCACACACACATCTGCACACACACACCCAACACGCACGCAAGCACGCACGCTGCAACCTGCTCATGAGGAAAAGAGTTTATTAGGTCAGGAGTGCCAACGGCACATGAAGGCTCCCAGCTGTGTGTGCAACTTTGGATTTGGTACCCACTTCACGTCACCTTGAATCCTCTGATATCCACCGAGGGGGTAATGTAAGGCATACTTTGCTGGAACAGTAATAATCCATGCTTCATGCTCAAGAGCTGAGTCTCAGAGGAGGACTGGCTTTCTCCACTCCCTTTGGCCTCGCTCCGTCTCACTGAAGGAACAAATAAAACCCCAAAAGAATGAAAAAGAAGACAAGGGGAAAACAAGGAAAGCAAAAGAAGACCAATCCCTTTAAATGGACTTTCGCCTTTTCATCAGCCTGTGGTTATCTGTAAAGCTGTGCAACCCAGGTGAGATGGAGCTGACAGGAGATGGGAAAAGGCTGTTTTTTAATGTGCTTGGCGAGATCTCCTCTATCTTGTAAGAGATGGAGTGAAAGTACTGGGGGTTCAACTTCGAGCTGAACGAATTTTGGTGGGACACCACCCGGCTGGTGTACTCATGGGACCTGTAACACATGCAGGAACAAACTGACTGAAGGTCTGTTACTTCGGCCTTGTACCGTGGCCGACCATGCTGGGAGTCCTCTTGGATGTGGATAATCATGCTGTTGCGGTTCCCTGCCAGGGACGCCCTTTCCTCGGCATCCCGCCTCTCGTCTTCGCTGTTCATGGTTAAGAACCTGAGAACAACCAGATTTAGAAATGCCCCAATGACTGTCAACCCCACTAGAATGTACATAAAGCTAAAAGCCACATAGAGAGGCTTCTTTTGAAGGGCCCCTTTGGTCTGTAGGGCCACATAGTCTCCAAACCCTATCGTAGTCAATGTTATAAAGCAGTAATAGTAGGCATGGAAAAAGCTCCATTCCTCATACTGGGAAAAGGCCGCTGCTCCAATGCAGAGTGTTCCCATGCAGGAGAAGAAACCCACAGTGACCATGTTTTCCATGGAGACCTCAGTGCTCCTCATCCCACAGCACTTTTTGATGCGTTTCAGGAGGTACTTGACGAAGGTGTTCATGCGCTCGCCCAAGCTCTGGAACATGACAAGTGTCAGTGGGATCCCCAAGACAGCGTAGAACATGCAAAAGGCCTTCCCCGCATCCGTCCCTGGGGCAGCGTGTCCATAACCTGGAAGGGGAATGAAAAGACAAGACAGTCAGCAAAGCAGATGATGATCACAGCTCCCCCCTTCACATAAGCCACATGAATGGCAGAGACTCTGATGCCACAGCCAGATCCAAAGCTACAGGAATAGTGCAGTCACACATTCTTTCTATCTCCTCGCCCTTGACCTGTATTCGAAGCAAATAAGACACAGAATAACATAGTTAGTTGTACACACAGGAATAGGAAAGATGAAAGAACAGGCAATCCATCCCACTTCAAATAACTGTGCAGTCTCCTAAACAAGATTATATCACATTCCTTTGCTAAAGAAATTTCATGTCCACCCTCTACCACATGCAGTAGTAGAAAATTTGGAAATAGGTTGACTTGTTCAAAGTATTTAGAATCATAGAACCATAGAATGGTTTGGGTTGGAAGTGATCTTAAAGATCATCTCGTCCCAACCCCGCTGCCATGGGCAGGGACACCCTCCACTAGACCAGGTTGCTCAAAATCTCATCCAGCCTGGCCTTGAACACCTCCAGGGATGGGGCATCCACAATTTACTTGTGAGAGAAGTTGGTGTTGCCTTGTCTCAAAACAAGAGCACACTGATGGCATCCAAATTCTGTGTCTACTGGCATCATGGGGTTAACAGCATCCACAAACCCACCAACCAAATAAATTCCTTTCTGAACTCTTCCATATTGAACAAACCTTTCTCCTAGACACTCTAAGAAAGCCACTCCTTGCTGGAACACCATAGGACTTTAGGGATTTAATGCTTGCTCTATCTTTAATTATTGAAGAATAAACCACTTACCAGCTTGTTTTATAGTTTTACAGCTTTTACTGCTAGCTTGGCAAAGGCAAATTTGTCAGGACATTAAACTGATATCCTGGGTGTAGTGTGTTTCACAGCATAGTTTACAGACAGTAAAATCATGGCTAAGCCTTTATTCTAAACCAAACTAAAAGGGGGGTGGGGGCTGCCTGTTTTGAAATTAAAATTTCACTTTTTCACATCACACTGCTTTAAAAATCTACATTTCTTACAGCTAAGATTCTAAGTGACAGTACCAAAGTCTCCAAAATGGGATGGCTGGGACTCACCTGGCCATGGTGTGGATTGACCATGTGGGTACCGCTATCTAGACTCCCCTTGAAGTCAGTGAATAGAAATACGCAGTTCCCAATTGCAGTCTCTCTCAACTACACCTGGATGCCTAAAACATGTCAATGAGTTATTCTCAGGAGACACCTATTTCTCTACAGTCATTATAACAGATATCTTGGGATAGAAATCTTGGGACAGAACTCAGTTCAAGATTAATAGACATAAATTTTGGTATCTACATGTGTGCTAGGTGTCCAAGCCCCCATTACAGTCAACAAAGATTTAGTGAAAATAGCCAGTAGTGAGTTATTTAACTGACCATCCCAAGTCTACCTTACGGCGAGATAAAATGACATCAGTGACTGTTCCACTGACTGTATTAATTAGGTCCCCATTAGACTGACTAGATGTCTGTTAACTGCAGAAGAATTCAGACATCTAGGATAATTTAAGATCCCTGAGATATGAGGATATCTACAGAGGGCTGGCAGACGAAACACAGGGTATACAACAGACCCACACTCTTACAGATCAGAAGCTGGAGGCCAGACAGCACCTGAGATACTACTGAGGCAGGACCATTCCCCTCGGACTGGCTCAGAACTGCCAATCACCTTTAGACTCAGGTGATGGACCTGCTGATCTGAATTTATCTAATTCTTTTTCTGAAACTGTTCACACTGCCCACCTCCCCAATCTCCTGTGGAAATAGATTCCAGGAGTTCACTCTCTGCTGTGTAGAAAAGTACTTTATTTTTCAAGCAGATCTTGCTTCAACTTGTGCTCCTTAGCTCTAGTATTGAAGTTCTACATTGACCTTATCTACCACCTTTATGACTTCAGCTAAACTCAGCTTTACCTCTGCCCTCAGTTTTCTCCCATCTGAATTGGAGCCACAGCCTTTTTAGCTCATAGAGCAAAAATCATATTCCCTTGATAATTTCAAGGACCTTCTCTACCTCTGTCACATCATTTTTGAGGTGCAGAAACCAGAACCAGAGCCCATGTGGGCACACCACACAGACTACAGTTCTGCTAGAACAAAAATATGAACCTCAGGCAACCTTCAAAATGAAAAGCAACAGTGGACAAAGAAAATAAAATGAGAAAACCACCAAGAATGTGCTCCAAAAAGCAACAGGTATTTCCTTAGCTCAGTTGCTACTTGTTGGCAGATGGATGGGATGTAAAAACCAGTTTACAAAAGGAGCATATAACTCAAACTAGGAAGTTCTTTTCAGGTTACAAAACAAAGAGATTCACCTGGTGTATTGGGCCAGGTAGCCTGTTGATCATAAAAAGCAGTTTTCCAAATTACCTGGAAAGGGATGTGTTGTCAATAGATTGATGCTAGGTTTGTTCCACCAGACTGTACCTCAGTAAAGGCTGTAATTGCCTCTCATTACTAAGATCAGCTTTTGAACTACAGGGGTGTTAATTAAATCAGGGGCATCTTCCCATTTTATAGCTTTAGTTACAGCTGATAAAGAAAATTTCAGAAAATGTGATTTCCCAGATGGTTGCAGAGTTGGCAGTTGGTGGAAACAGCTTTCAATTTCGGTTCTGAAGAAAATGGTTGGGGTGAAAAAAGATTTATTTTGATATCACTGTATCACTCTCACCAAAGGTATCCACAGAGACAGTTTAGGGAGATTATAAAACATTAATATTATACGCTTACACACTATCTCACAGTTTAATTTCTAAGATTTGTCACAGACTTTGTAGTTAACTTGGGACTCATAGCTCTCCCATAAGATAAGAATATATCCATATCCCTGTTTTGCAGATAGGAAAGCACAGACACCAGCAGGCTATAATTTCTCTCCAATTCACATAGGTAGATAGAATATCCAGAAATTCTTATTTTTATTCTGTCTCATGTCATACTCACTTTCCACAATATCGGATAAATGTCTTTTACCATATATTCACCATGAAGTTGGGGAAAAGAAAGGACTTTATTCATTAAGCTGGAATAAGACTTTACAAATAGATTCATGTATAAGGGGATCAGAGTCATATATTTCTCCAGTACAACATGGCTTTAAGGAATAGGCACCATAGTCATTGCCTTCAGCACTCTGAAATGGGGGGTTTGAAAATACACCAAAGAAAGAATTAACTCTCCCATTACTTTAGCATTACAGAATTTATCCAGAGAGCAATACATGAAAAGTAAACTCCAGCTGTGCATGTTCTCTGAAATTCAGAAAATCTCAAATTAAAACAAACCACTGTCACCTTAACACCAGAGACTGCCTCTGGGAAAAATGGGAAGGTCAATAATTAGCAGCGGAAAAGGGGCACAGAGGATCATTAACACCAGGAAATAGCCCACCACAGAGCACAGGGTTAGTCTCCAAGTAGTTGAAGTTTACTTGTGTCAGGTAAAGATGGAAGCAAAAGCTTTGGCAGCAGATTTCAGCTACCAAAATTCAGCCTAACTTCCTCTCCATGAATGTCATAACTCTTTACCAGAGTATAGAGAGATGGCTCTGTGTGAACCATAAGAAACACAATGCTGAAAGACAAGTAGAGAGATTAAACATTCCACTGGTATTTCTCACTGTTCTGTGATGAAGAAAAAGATCAAATAGAAGATCTTAACATTGGGTATAGCAAATGCATCACCTAAGAAGCCAAGGGACTGACATAACAGTGAGAAAGGTACAAATGGAGCTTTACATGGGACCACACCTAGGTAACTACTACCTATACTACTCGTATACTAACTAGTTTGCTGAGGTCCCACGATACAGCAATATGACCACAGAAGGCAGGTTTGTCTGCTATTTAATGAGGTACAACCTGAATGATCAAGGGCAGTCTAAATAACTTTCACCTTGATTGGAAGTGATGTCATTAGTACTCTCTCTCTCTCTTTCATAATCCCTTACAGCTGCTTAGGCTTTCAAGACAGAGCTCATCTGGGTTGGCACCAAGAAGAATAGTTCGGCGTGAAGAAATGTCATGTCTCAGAGTGTTATTCCAATCCTGGACTGCAGAACACTAATCCACCGCAAAATCTGTCTCCTCCCAGTTACGGAAGGGCTGGGCTACAGACATCACGCAGAACTGCAGGAAAGTATAGGCAAGAGAGGCAAAGGGTCAGATCGTAAGGGCTGACATTAAATGAGTATTCTGTTGAAGTCTTCCCTGCCTTTGATTTTTCCAGGCCTTGTCTGTTCTTCAGTGGATAACTCTCAAAGACCATGTGCATCTATATGTAATTCTATTTAAAAAAGAGAATACTACTTTCTTGTCTGCCAGACTGTAGCTATGAAAGTCTCAGGAAAATCCATTCAGCCTCCTTTAAGGCTTGTTTTTCCATGGTGCCTTTTAGATGAGACATGGAAGAAACCTCCTTCTTACAATATATGGGAGGTCCATTCAAGAGGAAAACCCAAATAGCTTTCACTCCCTTCTAAAGGGACACTGTACTGGGGTACCAGGTCACAACCATAGCGCACAGTGGGACACAGTGCACAGCTACCTTGAACCCAACAGAGAACACATGCAGATGGCTGGGGAAGAGTATGGTACTGGTATCATTATATGTGACATTTTCCCCAAATATTCATGTACCCAGCTTCATTATGTGGACCTCAGGGATTTCCTATGCCAGATATCGTTTCACTGGTTTTAGTAAGACTCAATGGATTTCTCTTCCCATGAGCTTGGGCATTGTACCTTGAATGTATACAAACTTTTAGCACCTGCACATCCTGTGGCAAGAAGGTCCACAGATCAACCGTATGTTCTTTAAAAAAATCACCGTCACTTCTTATTTTGAACTTCTCTCCCATTACTATCATCCGATGTCCCCACCTCCTCTGTGGAAGGGACCAGGATCATTCCCTACTCACCTTCTTTGTGCCACTTACGATTTTATAGACATTTTATCAACAAAAATGCCATATCTGCATTCAGGGCCTAAGCACATATCTCTGAGTAGCCTCATGTGGACAGACCAGCTTGCTTAGATCTACATCAGTGATCTTTGCACTGCAGTCAGCTGCAGGGTATTGACAGGCTCGTAAAGTCTGTCTTGTCCTCCAACATGAATTCTCTTGAATAACACTTTGTGTCTGGGGCAAAAAGGGTCTCAATAAAGAATTTCATGCTGCTGCAATAATGCAGACTGCCCAGAATAAGTAAATCCATAATAAAAAATAAACTTTATGGGAAAAAAATTCCTAAATACTTTCAATGTATTTCATCTACATAGTGACCACCTCCAAGACTGCACGGCAATATTGACTGCAGCAAAGTAAACTGGGACAAGGGATGGATTCCACCAGCAACCCATGACTGTCCACACTGTTAAATCATTAGCACATGGCTTTACTCTGGACTAACCAGCTCTGTTGCAGGCAATGTCCATGCCTAGTCCACCCATGGAGGTTAACTCTCGACAGGGACCACCACAGCTCAGCACCACTCTGAGGCAGCATGTGTGTTTAGCTGTTACTGGTGTTCTCCAAGCCATGTCTGCTAGCCTCCATGTCTTACAAAACACAGATCCTGCTCTACTGAGTAGCATAGATGGACCCTGCGTGGTGCAAAGCAAAGGGTGTTTTTCTACACTGGGCTCTGTCAGCAATTGGGAGAGGCTTCTCTCTAGACGTGCATTGGTACCAGGTCAAATACACGGTCAGTGTTAAAAAGTAAAAATGAAAAGTGGCAGCGGTAAGTTATTTATAGTTTGCGTTCAGGCCAGCGAGTAGCTGCAGAGCAGCTAAGCCTCATTTACATTCACACTGAATGTACAACAGGTTTTAGATGTCTTGAATCTCAAAGCAACACTCTGCGTTATTCATGAGGGATGCTTTATTTCTCTCAGGAGTAGGTTTCTCCTCTCATTCATCTACACATCATTCATCTCCATGATGGACATTTGGGCCTGGTCGTCTCTGACAACAGCCTCCAGAAAGAAATTAACTACTCCATCCCCGTTATTCAAACCTTTCTTACTCGTGCTGGCAGCAGCCCTGGCCGTGAGATAATGAAAAGTGGATAATGGCACCTGTTACTCAGATGGGCAAGCATAATTCAGATTAAACCATCTTCCTGATGTCACGTGCTCACTTTAGAGGTTTATCTACGTCAGAGAAACTGCCACAAAGAACAGGCAGGCTCTCTGCTGAATTTGCTGCTCATGCCTTCTGCAGGGAGAAGAGACAACATGGCCTTCATGGTGCAGGTGAAAGAGGTTTCAGTAGGGATTAGAGAGATACTTCATCTAACCAACTGGTAGTAACTCATTTACCAGGACAAAGACATTGCCCTGTAAGGAAATGGAGAGCACATCATGGATGCTGCCGTTACCTGGATGAAAGCTTCCGTGTAACTGCACAAGCTGCCTGGCACACGAGCACCATTGACTGTTCCCTCTTCTCTCTCTCATATGTCTGGGCTCTCCCAGAATCCTGCTTCCCTTCTCCCATCATCTCCAGGACCCCCTTTTTCTTTCATTCCCTTGTTAGTTGATATCACTGCAGCACATCAACTGAATAACTTCTCTTAGTTTTGCACAGCCTCCCAAAGACATCCTCCCCTTCCATTCTCAAAAGACAGTCTCTAATGTCAGGTCAAAGCATAGCCCATGGCTGCCTACAGGAATGCACAGCAATATGGGATGATATTGCCCCATGTTGTGAAGACAGGAACCTCGTGTGAGAGGAAGAAGGATGTGCCAGTGCCAGGTGCAACCTCAAATCCAAAATCCCTCGACTAGGTGGGCGCAATCTCTCACCCTAGCTCGTCCCTGGTCTGGTATGACTGCTTCCATGCCATGACCACAGAGGTAAGGCCATGCTACCTTGGGAATTACACTCGTCGCTTTGCATTGTATCAAGACCTGCAGAAGATCTCCTGTTCTGGGCAGCAGGGATGCAACAGGCTTCCCTTTTTTCTCACAACCACAAGCACAGACATCTTTTCTTGTCAGTCTTGGAACCAAACTTCCAAACTTTCGAGATGTTCAGAGAAAACACTTTCAAAGGCAGCTCTGATCAGATAAGCATGCACACACGTACACACAGGCAGTGTCCTGAAAAGAAATGAGGAG